>CM060349.1:5791758-5799258 GCA_030674155.1 Stramonita haemastoma
ATTTTGTTTGTGCATGTTTATTTCTGAGAGGCATATAGACATCTGTGAATGGACTATAAAGTTTTCGTATAAAAAATAAATATTTAGATCGGATATGTCTAAATGTTGAGAAAGGGAGAGAGCGAGATAGAGACAAGGGGAGTGGAGTGGAGTGGGGGGGGGGAGAGTGGAGTGGAGTGGAGTGGAGTGGAGTGGAGTGGGGAGAGAGAGAGAGAGAGAGAGAGAGAGAGAGAGAGAGAGAGAGAGAGAGAGAGAGAGAGAGAGAGAGAGAGAGACAGACAGACAGACAGACAGACAGACAGACAGACAGACAGACAGACAGACAGACAGACAGACAGACAGACAGAGACAGAGACAGAGACAGAGAGAGACAGAGAGACGGAAGTATAGATCAAACGTATCTATATAAATATCAGATCTTGTGCATAACCTTTACGCTAGTAAACACATACAGTCATTTATGAATGGAACTCTGAACAAAGACATTGACAAAGTTTTATTTTTGGTCATAATTCATGTCAATTCAATTTAAACACTTTAATTTATCAAAGAGAGAAATTCAAGCAGGTTACAAGCCATACATAAAAGAGTAAACATGAAAACATAATATCACGGATATATACCACAACAGTATCCGAACATCAGCACCTAAAAAATCAACTATACCTCAGCCAGTTATAAACTCAGCCAGGTAAAATCACAAACACTCGTGTTTTGGTGCTTCCTTGTATCACTGTTCATCCAGTTTTGACAATGTTTATTCAAAGTAGCTCTGAAATTTCCTTTTCATTTCCTCTAATTTCAGCTGCGAGCCGGCTACCCAACCCTAACTCCAGCCTTTTTTGCTGGAGGGGGAGGTAGGCTTTTCCCAATGCTCTGACCAGCAGTGACAATGACTGACCCACTGACGTTTAAATTATCACACTATTCAAATCAACTTGTAAGTTCTAAGAGGGAGTTGTGCAAAGCTGGTATTTTTCTCTGGGAAAAAGTCAGTAAGTCAAGTGCCTGTGGTGTGTGCTCACCACTTACGTCTTAACATTCTAATCTATACATTTTATCCATTCTATACAGAGCTGTTGTGACAGACAGTAAAAATGGAAGCAGAAATAGCAAAAACAACTTGTTGGTCCTCTAAAGGAACACGCATTATCTTCATGATACAAATAATTATAGGTAATCAAAATAGGTAAACATTTTCTACACCTTGGTAAATTTCTAGTTTGGATTCTAGAACAAGCTTAACTGGGTTGGAAGCGAAATAAAGCAGTTTTTAACAAGTGTACTAACAAAGCAAGGAAATCATTGATAAAACTTGCAACTCCAAAAGCAAAACATCTAACATGCTACTGACAAATGGGTTTCAGTTCAGTTTTCATAGGAATAAAACTATTTGAAAAACAGCTTCATGTTCAATACAGTTTAAAAGAATGCACCTAAAACTCAGCTTCAACAGAAAAATATTCTCTAGTAAAACTCGTGCAACTGTACTGTTGACCCTGGAAGGATATAACATAGGGGGGAAGGGGCAGCAAACAAAGCGGAGGGCATTAACTGAACTTAAAAATAGATACATATACCATGCAAAACTGTCAATTCCATACAAATTTTACAAAACTGCATACACGCAGGGATTGGAAATTTAAAAAAAGCACATGAGTGCTTATTCCATTTTCCTCGATATAACAAAAATAAAAACAAAATAAACTAAAATACAATTCCTGTGCTAAAAGGCACGTTTATCTTTGCCAAATCGGTTTAAAGCGCGCACGCACGCACGCACGCACGCACGCACGCACACACACACACACACACACACACACACACACACACACACACACACACACACACACACACACACACACACACACACACACACACACACACACACACACACCAAAATAATTTTGACTAAACTTGAAATAGAGCCAACTGTTTCGTATAACTGCTTGTAAACAGTTTACCATTACCCATTGATTAAACAAATCACACATGCTGAACCATTTTCTAGTTTTACACAACCCAGGTATCCTTGAGACCAGAAAAGTAAAAGCAAGACGACAGGCTGATTTAAAAAAAAAAAAAAAAAAGCCCATCAAAAACTACCGCATTGTATTTTCGCAAGAATACAGTATTTCACATTTCCTGTAATGAAATTTTGCTAAAGACATTAAGGTGGAGCTTCATGCTTTCAGAAAATCAGGCATATATAACATAGCACAATACAAAGGTTGGACCAATGCCAGAAAGCAGACCAGAAATCACGCAGCAATGAGCACTGATCAAAGTCAAGTCTTTTACTCCAGTCCTGCTAATATAAAAAAAAAGAAGAAAAAAAAACGAACAAAAAACCCCTCGCGTGGGGTCTCCAACCCCACTGTAACATTTTTTTTAAAAATAATATATCTTTCCGTTATTTTTAGGTTTTTGTTTTGCTTAATTACAATATGAGATCTCCAACCTGTTGCTCCTTTTTTTCATTTGGAGGGAGGGGGGAACCATAAAACCCATAGGCCTAAGACTGTGATAGAGATCAAGTTTATTTGAGTTGAAAATGGGAATCCAAAACTGCTGGGAGAGATGCAGATGGAGCAGTCTGCTGATGGGCTGGGAGTGCTACATGTATGACCTGGGTAGTGGACATGTCCCTGACCTATGGCAAAGCAAAAGGCAAGAAGGAAATAAGGTAACGGGACAGACTGATACAAGTAACAGGACAGACTGATACAAGTAACAGGACAGACTGATACAAGTAACAGGACAGACTGATACAAGTAACAGGACAGACTGATACAAGTAACAGGACAGACTGATACAAGTAACAGGACAGACTGATACAAGTAACAGGACAACTGATACAAGTAACAGGACAGACTGATACAAGTAACAGGACAGACTGATACAAGTAACAGGACAGACTGATACAAGTAACAGGACATACTGATACAAGTAACAGGACACTGATACAAGTAACAGGACAGACTGATACAAGTAACAGGACAGACTGATACAAGTAACAGGACAAGACATACAAGTAAAACAGGGACATCCCAATACAAGTTGCCGGCTATCTTACACATATCAGAAAATAAAGATTTGACATTTTTCTTGCACTTTATCCAGTAAAAATAAAAAGGATAAACGGAACAACGCCTTTTCTAATTCACAAAAAAGGTAAAGGTGTCCATAGCCTATGTGGTCGTTGGGGATAGAGTTATCAGAAACCTCAGCTTCTCTAGGGGCCAGCATATTGAGGGCGGCGCCCATCTCCTCTCCCTCACTGCTACCCCTAAAAGAGGGTGGTACCCATTTACAATCGAGTTCTCTGACCACTGAGCTATCCTGTCTGTTCTTATGCAAGTTTGTTAAACAAGATGTACACGTAATATTTTTTTTGAAAAAATATACTGCAATTCTTTTAAATCCGACACTTCACTACTTCCTTCACCTTTCCAAATTTACAGCTTTTTTTAAAGTCAATGTTTTTTTACAGCAGGCAAATCCAGCAATTTAACAAATTTTCTTTGATAAAATCCCGCTACATGCGCGGAAACATATTCATGTTATTTCGCTAACGGCTTTTTTTTTTATTTTAACACCTTGACCCCAACACACACGTACAAGTGCGCGCACGTGAAAAACACACATGCGAAAAACACACAAAAACACACACACGCGAAAACACACACACGAAAACACACGAACATACTTTCTACTCTTTACTAACACCTATTTTCTGAGTGCAGTCTCACTGTGTATTGCTTCATGTTATTCAATGAATCCTTTATTCATCCACCCCCCCCCCCCCCCTAATTCTGTTAATCTTAGAAAAAAATTAAAGCACCCTTGTCAAATAGTTGACATTCTACACTGGTACCCTGCTTTTGTTTATAACTTTTCTAATGCATTTCCCCCCATCCCAGAAAAACATTACCGCCTGCCCCCCCCCCCCCCTTCTCTTGCCTTTCGCTAATCTGCATCTCTCCACTGACCTAAAAATGTAAGTATTGTGTCAAATACTCTCCCCCTCCCTATGCGGGAGCTCTTTCAGTCTAAAGCTTCCACTTTCTGAAATGCTCTGCAAGATATTTCCTCTTTTCTATCCTTCGCTTCTTTCTGACTTTCCCTTCTGCTCTATCCTCTCTTGCTTATTTCCTACCGACCCAGTTTATTCTCGTGTTTTTTTCTTCTTCTAGCATATCTTTTCTCGTTTGAAAACTTTCAATGAACTGCCCTGTAGTGGGAATGTGTCGGCTGAGGCCAGCAAGGCATAGACCTCCTGCAGAGGAGCAGCTGGAAAAAGACCAGGCACTTTGCATTCTTGCCAATACGAGCGAACGAAGACAAAGTGTCGTCAGCATATACCATATATCTACTGCCTTTTGTGTCCACATGGGGGGTCATGGTTAGAGTTGAGGTTAGTGTAAAGGTTAGTGTTAAAGAGTTAATAGCGGGAAGGGTTGTCTGTCAGATGGTCGGTCTGAATGTTAGAAAAATGGACACACTAGGCACATAGACAAATAGTAAGTAGCTAAAGACACAATGGTACGTAGATCACAGTATTATTATGGAGCTTTAAATCAGAATTCTAGTTCCAGCAACAGATGATTTTACTGTCCACTTTTGGTTTATTCCTTGGCTAGCGTTCCGAGGTTTACCAATGGTGACATTCTGTGTAAGTGACCGGTCAAATTGATTTCAAACTCGAGCTATTTTTATAGAAGTTGCACCCTTTAAAAAAAAAAGCAACATCCGAGCCTAAAATAGACCATGTAAGAAAAATTCTATCAGCCAGATCTTTTTTCTATCCCCACCACTTTAAAAATGCATCCCTACCCTCCTAACACCCCTTCCCTTCCTTTCCTTGCCTCTCCTTCCAACCTAATGTCTCCTCCACACAACTACCCATTTTATAGAGCAGACAGACAGACAGACAGACAGACAGACAGACAGACAGACAGACACACACACACACACACACACACACACACACACACACACACACACACACACACACACACACACACACACACGTGTGCGCGCGCTCGCGCCACCTGTGTGCATGTTGGGAGAGGGTTGATCCCTCCTACCGGCGCACTATGGCCTACTTTTAAGAACAGCGGAACGGGTTTTTAACGTGTGTGCAAGATGTTCTGCTTGTGTTCGCACACGGGGCCTCAGTTTATAGTCTCATCTGAAGGACTGACATTCAGATCTTTTCTTCGAAATGGGAACAAAGAGCTTAGACTGGGAATCGAACCCAGAACCTAATGGTTTACTGGTTGGCAAGCAACGTCTTTACCATCCCGCGACCCTTCTTAGGACTAATTTAGTACACATTTCACTTCTAGCCAAAAGAATGGCTACATCATTCGTTTGCAATTTTGTTTTATTTCGAGGTCTGACACTTTGCTGCCCAAGGGCTACATAGGTTATGGAACACATGGACCTATTTTCCAATAATGGTGAACAATTTGTTTCATATCTTAAAAAAAAAAAATCAGAGCATTGATAGTGATTATCAAGGGCAGTATACTCTTAAAACACATTATCATTCGATTTCTTGGGGAAAAAAACTTACCAATCCCACAGGATATAATAGTAGAAACAGTCTCAACTATTTTATGAGTCATTTTAAAAAAAATTAAAAAAGACATCAGCAGGTGATTTTGTTGTTGTTGTGTTCCTGGGTTCGAGCTCTGAAGTTCTCCAATGGTGACATTTGTGACTGCCACTTTTTGCTCACCGTGAAGGCAGCCACGTTTTGACTTCGGGGATGATGTCTGAACACAACCCTGTGTGCACACAACTTTTTTCAAATGTCATTCCGTTTCACTGGAACACAAAGGCTTATGCTTTCGAAACAGTTTGTTTACGCAGTGCAAGATGTTCTGCGTTTGCAGCAGTGGGGGGGAGATGGGGGGAAGGGGGGAGATGGGGGGGGGGGGGCTTTGGTTTATAGTCTCAATTTAAAGGACTTTCGGGAAGTGGAGTCGGCACTGATGTTGACTCTAGGGGAAACTTCTCTTGAAGGGACGTCTGGGTGTTGGCAGCCAAAACCTGGGGCTGGGGGTGTTGTCCTCCTCCTCCTCGTTGACCCTTACCTGCAGTCTGGAACTGCTTCCAGACCCCTGGGATGCTTGGTACTGTGGTCTGGCGCCAGAACTCCTGAAAACAGCATTAACAAGCAGCTTGAGCAATCCGGACGGTTTGCATGTTCAAAAAATAAATTCAGTATCTGTTTAAAATAAATCAATTTTCTCTGGAAAAAAGTTCCAGCAGAGCGGGGATCGAATCCGATCAAATGTACACCCTAAAGATCTGTACATTTTGCCTGTTATGGAGTAAAAAAGCCTTTCAGCATCTATCTACAGCTTCACAGTAACACCGAGGCATTTAAAAACAAACAAAAAAGAATATGGTTAGGGTGGCGCGATAGCCTGGTGGTTAAACTGTTGTGCTTGCAATCTGAAGGCCTGGGGTTGAGCCACCACCCAGGTACCTGTTCAATGGACATTTTCTCCCTGAAGTTAACAAGTACTGACTACTTCCCTGAAAGTCACTTGCATGCCATAATAAACCGTGGTCACATGTGTGAACACGCGCAGAAAATCCTTCGGAAACATTAAAACCATTTAGCCTTTTGGCAGAGTAGGCCATCGCGTGCCAAAATAGATAATCTTCAAACAAAAAATAGCGCATGCATAATGCTGTCTTTAGACATCCCCGAAGTTGAGATGAAGTTAAAGGATTGCAAAGGGTTTGCCTGCACAAAGTCTCACCATTGGTTTACCTCGAGCTCTATCCAAGGAACGAAAAAAATACTTACGCTTGTGAGTTCTTGATAAGCAGCCACGATGATTGTCTGGTACTTTCTGCTGCCACGATGAAAGACACACGCCCAGAACTGTGATTCGATCCCCATGACAACTGTCGACACCAATGCCAGACTTCTGAGGCTTCAGAGCAAGAATGGAGTGACCCAGAAGGTCTGGGAAGTGCTTTAAGAAAATGTTTGGGGGCGTGAGGTGTCCCTTCCCCTCGTGAGCACGGTATGCGAAGGTAGGCAGGCTGTGCCGTTTCAGGACACCCAATCTTTGTTCCACGCCACTCTAGGTGGGCTCCCTTTGTGTGACCACTGCGGAAAAGGTTGAACGGATACTGACGGCAGTACTCAACCCTGTGGTCAGTGAGCCTTGCAGAGAAACTTCCGGGACAAAGTTTGATTCGAGCTCAGAAACTAGGAAGGACTGGATGACTTTTGTGGACATTGAGCATACACACACGTTGACAGATCATACTCTGTACAGACACGCCAGGAAAGTGTGCAAGACGGGGTTGCATGTTCGGATCCTCTGCAACCCCTACCTCTTTCCGCTGTCGGTTCTATCGTCGACTAGCGGATGTCCACAAGGACCACAGCCCCTCCTGCTCTCATCGCCTTTGTCTCCCTGAAGTGTTGCAGAGATGGAGGTCATATAGACGCCACTCTGCTACCAA
>CM060349.1:5801758-5819258 GCA_030674155.1 Stramonita haemastoma
TTTACTTCAAGTTAAAAACCAACACGACCTTATCTTCTTCTTCCATTAATGTTCAGCGGTCAGCAGTTTGACCATTATTAACATTTTTGGCGAAGTGCATGTTTGTACCTACTCACCTTATTCCCTCAAGTATCCCACACCGTCAATTCGAAAAATAACTTAAATTGAAAATATTTTAATGATGAAATCTATTCCTTTAGGCCCATAGAACCAGGCTGTGCTGAGGACGCCAGCCATTGGGCTTGATTTATCATCCCCATATTACACAGAAAGAATAACCTTCAAAATAGATTAACCCCCCCCCCAAAAAAAAAAAAAAATAATAATAATCCAATAATAATAATAAATAATAATAATAATAAATAATAAAATAAATAAATTGCCATATGGGCATATAAAGCTGTGTAACTGACATTGTACTTATCCCGAAAGTTCTCTGGATGAAACAACAGGTCCCGTGTGCCATCGCACGCAGAAATCCCTTGTGCTCACGTTAAAACCTGTTCCACCTTTCGTAATACGCCATTGCGCGCAAGAGGGAACAGAATTTATAAACCAGCATGCACACGGGACTGGATGAGAAGCCCAACTTTGCAATCCTTATGCCAGCACTCAAATCTGCACCAAGTGTTAAAAAATCAGCTTGATAGCGATACAAACTTCGAAAAATATTTTGGTTTGAATTCGAGTAGTTTACCCCCCCCCCCCCCCCCCCCCCCCCCTTCTTTTTGATAGTTAAGAAAAAATCGAAAATGGAGAAAAAAGAGGAGACTGTCAATGCAAGAAAAAAAAACATTTACTTATTTAATATTGGACCAACAGCAAAACTTGAAGTGTCGTCAGGCCTAGTGAGGTACCACTCGGTTTACAATCTGACTTTGGATGATCCAGGAATATATCTAGAGCCAGTTGTTTTTTTTAAACCTCTCAGCCTATAATCTACTGGTCTAACTATTACTCTTAGTCACAATAAAGATATAAACTCATAATGACAGTGAATAAAAACAAATACTGACACGTACCGCTTCTTCAGTCTTCACCGACCAGTATGTTGAATGTCAAGCCTTCAGAGGTCTTTCTTTTTTCCCCTCCCCAGCAGTGCCAGTGGTCTGCACTGCAGCTAGGGGGCTGTGTGAAATGACACCTTGCAAACTGCCCTGCACCCCCAGTCCACACACATGAACACTTTTCACGCGGAAAGCGAAAGTGCTCACAGATCAATTCGCAAGTTTTAAAAAATAAAGAAAAAAAAGAGAGAAAAGAAGTCCCACCCCCCAAAAAACAAAAAAAAGCGGAGGCGGGGTGGGGGTGGGGGTGGGGGTAGAAGCTGGCTTTGGCAGTGAATTTGCACTTGTTATATCATCATATTTGATTGAATTACTGTTTGATATTTATTACATTATACTGTTCCCCATATTGCCCTCATCACCTTCTTGTAGGAGTATAATATTAGTCTGTGCACGTAGATATTTCATTTAAACGCACGCACGCACGCACGCACGTACGCACGCACGCACGCACACACACACACACACACACACACACACACACACACACACAGAACATTGCAGAGCCTTTTGCGCACACTAAATCCTGTTCCGCTTTTCGTAAGAGTAGGCCATTAAGTGCCGGTGGGAACAGATGACATTTACAAAACTGTATAAACATGGGGACTGGATTTAGAAAAGCATATTCATGCTTATTCCATTATCCTCGATATAAAAGAATTAAAAAAATATACAAAAATAAATAAACACACACACACATACAGGCGCGTGCGCACACACGCGCGCTGCTTTCTCAGTAGAGAAAACAAAATTAATGCTTTTTGATAATAGAAAAAATCCAAAGTGTTTACGAAATCTTATGCTGAATAGGAAAAACTTACAATATTTGGAAGACATTAAGTTCTTGGGCATTAATTTAAATCCAAAATTGAATTGGAGATTTTATGCAGAAAATGATATAGATAAAGCAAGGAAAAAATTAAGTTTACTTAAAATGATAATCTCCCAGCCTTGGGGTCAAGACAACAAAAACGTTACTACATTTAGCTACTGCTCTAGTTCGATCAAATCTAACTTATGGACAAGAAGTTTACTTTACAGTTTCTCTGTACATACTGAAAAAATCTAAGTATAGATAGTAAAGCCATAAAAATAGCGTTGGGATTACCAATACACACAAATACAAGGAGAGCTTATCAAGAGGCAAACTTATCATCTATTTCAGATCAGCCTAAACTATTTGTAGCAAACTACGTTACCAGAAGTCTGTCTGTGCAAAATTGTGACGCTCCACCACATTAGGAGTCGCATTGTACCAGAGGTCAATTTTTAGTTATTGACAAGTTATTAATCTGCAGTGAAAAGGCTATTAAATACAAAAAACAGATTGAAAATTGGACAATTCTGTGCAAAGTTATTACAAATCGAAACGATAGACTGCTGGATGTGACAAAATGAGAAACGGACAAGTTTATTTTCGTAACAGGTTGTCAGAATGAAGGCTTGGGTATTTTCAAAACACATATAAAAGCAAAAGGAATAAAAATCATGCCGTGACATTTCATTACAAGGTAGAATAAAGATATAGTTTAATAATCGATCAAAATCTCAAAATTGACAACTTGACCCCCACCTGCCTTTAATGGCTCCTAGCACAAAATTGGGTAATGTGCTAAGCGACTCATTTCGTGGTGGAGCGTCACAATTCAGTGAAGAGAGAAATATTTATAGATTCGGCTAAAGATTATCCTAAAAGGGCTCATAATATATCTTCACTTCAGTCAATTCGTAACTACACAAGTGTCTTATTTGCGAAATGTGAAGTTGATATTTCAGACATTGTTGTTATGCCAACAGTACCTAAGATACCTCAATGGGAACACAACACTGCTACATTTGATATCCATAATACCATGTCCAAAAAAGATAACAATCTCAATATTCTAACTTGCAACGTTAGAGAAAATCTTGAAACTAATTATTCAAACCACTTAAAAGTCTTCATTGATGGTTCAGTGTATGAAACAAGTGCAGGATCAGGCTTTGTTATCCCTGCTTTCAAAATTCAAAAATCCTATTGCCTTGGAAAAGGTTTTTCTATTTTTACAGCAGAATTATAGGCATTTTTTTTTTTTATAGCACTATTATTTCTATGTGACTGGCATTAGGAAAAGGTTGATATTGTTTTATGTGTTGACTCTTTGACTTTGACTTTTAATCTGTTTTCTATAGTTTACAAGACTGGAACTCAAAGATCAGGAAAGATGTATCATTTGATATAAGATACTTGACACATAGCATTATGTCAAGAGGTATTGAAATAGTATTTTGCTGGATTCCTTCACATTGTGGTATATTTGGAAATGAAACAGCAGATAAATTGGCAAAACAAGGTGCGAAGAGAAATACAACAGAAACGCATTAAAACTTGATTTTCATGAAATTAATTCACTATTATTGAAGCATATGCATAAATCATACCTACGAGAAAATTCAGAACTGGGGTCTTGCCCAAGACACATTTTAAATATGATATCTAAGCTGCGTTTTAACTCATGGAAAACCAAGTATTCCCAAAATGTATGTGCTTGTTCTCACCCTTTATCTTGTGAACACATTCTTTTTGATTGCCCTATCTTGACATCATTATACAAAAAGTCTGGTATCATAGATCTGAAAAGGGAATCTATGGGTTTACTCACTCGTCGACCAGAAATTGGTGATATTGCTAAAGTTATTTCTCAGTCCGCTATTAATGTTGTGTTATAGATTTTCTTTTGAATTTATTTGTTTTAATTGTTGAGCTTGTTTTAGCCACTTTTTAAAAAATTCTTGTTTAAGTCTAATATCACCTAGAGTGAACAGACTTTAAATGAAAAACAAACAAACGTCATTGTGCAACGTTTGTAACTTGTGCATCAGACTAGAGCTATGTCTGTCTGCCAGTATATCTGTATGTCAGTATATCTGTCTGTCTGTGTGCTATCTATCTATCTATCTATCTATCTATCTATCTATCTATCTATCTATCTATCTATCTATCTATCTATCTATCTATCTATCTATCTATCTATCTATCTATACAAACAGAGACACACAGTTTGAGCCGGTTGACGCTGGGATATATTATGAATGTTAGCGTAGAGCACAGCCCTGTCAAGTAGTCTCAAAGCACATGCACTTCCACAGCAGCATCATTACATCATCCTCATTCTCATTGATCATCATGCAATGGAAAAAATTGCCTCTGATTCCGTGGCCCCGGTTGCTCTGATCTCATGGGGACCTCAGATTCGGTTTCCCCATACGCTTCTGTGCCTGTGGTGAGTTTGTGTCAAAGCCTTTGGGGTTGGAGGTTAGAGGGGGGCAGTCATTGGAAGGGTGTTGTGGTGGTCGCCACCTCAGGTGGGCGACTCATTCAGTCTGGCTCCGCGACTGAGCTAATACTGTCGTTAGTAGGGGGCTTAGTAGGTGGTGTCCTGCGTATGTTAGCTCAGAACAGGCACCACAGAATACTACCAAAGTGACCCAGCAGAAGTGCAGGGCCCCTCTGGCTGGTGGCCCCACAGCGACCTAATATTGATGAGCACCCTGTGGACTTCCGATTCTGAGGATGAGACATAACGAACCTGGGGTATGGCTGTGGCGGGGAGATTGAAACGAGCGGCGTAGGAACAGCAGCTAGGAATAGGAATGTCACGGAAGATGAGACAGCCAAAATAAAAGGAAGAAATTCCAGAACTAAATGTGTCTGTGTAACACAGACGAGTGCCACCCATGGATGTAGACAGGTGTACCTGTGATCTGCCGAGTCCCCAACTGAAGGGGGTGTTACAACAGTTGACCTCACCCTACATGATTATTCAAATATCTCAATATTCATTGGGGTCAAACCCACAAGAAAACTGCCTACAGTTCTCAATGTTGACGACTTTTTAGGGGACCAAAGGTTGTCATAAATAATGACGTCATTCACTACAGATTAAAAAATCTGTGCCATGACGTAGACAGAGGGGAAAAATTCTTTAACCTTGCCTATGGTTTTCTGCAAATAAACTCAGTAACTGTCTTGCTGCGTTCTGTTTCTTTCTCTTATATCCTGTTTAAATGCTTTTGCGTTCGTGTGTGTGTGTGTGTGTGTGTGTGTGTGTGTGTGTGTGTGTGTGTGTGTGTGTGCATGCACCCCTGTATGTGCATGTGCATGTCTCAGCCCAGACGTGTCAGCTTTTCTTTAAATGCTCAGCATGGGAGTGTGTGTGTGTGTGTGTGTGTGTGTGTGTGTGTGTGTAGTCCCAGACCACTGATTGCTATTGTCTGTAAATGAGTCAGCTTTTTTTGCATTTAATACCACTTTATGTCACAGCAGATTTCTCTGCGTGAAATTCGGGCTGCTCTCCTCTCCCCGGGGAGAGCGCGTCGCCACAAGTGCAGCGCCTACCCATTTTGTTTTCTTTTTCCTGCATGCAGCTGTATTTGTTTCCCTATCAGAGTGGCTTTTTTCTACATAATTTTGCCAGGAACTCTTGTTGCCGAGGGTTCTTTTACATGCGCTAAATAGTGATGTGTAACACATGGGACCTCGGTTTATCGTCTCATCCGAAAGACTAGCGCCCAGACCACCACTCATGGTCTAATGGATGGGGAAAAAGTTTTGGGCCCAAACGGGGTACGAACCACCGCACACTCCGACCCGGACTTTTTGCTTTCTAGGCAAGGCGCGTTACCACCTAGACCACCGATTCACAATCCCTGAAGTTGGAATGCAGCTACCATAAAACACTAAAAGTGGGCAAACGGTCATCATGTTATCTCAGGGAAAATCTCACCCATGGTGTAGGAACCTCAGAATGCTAGATAAAAAGGTATAATAAAAAAAAAACAAAGATAAAAGATAAAGGTGTCCCATAACCTAGGCGGTCTTTGGGGAGCGAGGCATTAGAGACCTCCGCTTCTCTAAGAGTCAGCATGTTGAGGGCAGTGGCGCCCATCTCTCCTCTCCCTCGCTGCTTTACCTTCCCTGACCCTACAGAGGGCAGGTACCCATTTGCAGCTGGCTGAACTGGGGGGACTGTACTGAAGCCAAGGCGCACAAACGGTCACCCATCCAACTGGTAACCACGCTCGACGCTGCTTAAACTTGGCTTGGGGGAAAGCGAGCGCTCTGACCACTGAGCTATCCCGCCCCCTTAGCGGTAAATAAGGAACGAAAAACAAAAGAATTTCAAGGGATTATTTCTTTCTCTTTTTGGGGGGTGAAGGATTGTGATTGCTTTTTTTTTCTCCTTCTTTTAGACAACAGAGGCTAGAGGCGAGTGGTTAAGACCCTTTGACTATCATCCCATGGGTCTATGAAGTTGAGGGTTTGAATCTTGGTGCGCGGTGTCTGGTGAAATAAGGGTGGGGGGGTTTCTACCATCTCCCAAGTCTATTTCAAGTGCTGCAGACCTGCCAGTGCTTTAATAATTCTCTGCGTGTATGTATACACATAGATGCAGGTGAAAATGTGCGCGTTAAAGATCCTGATTTTTTAATATTTTATTCTTTTATATCAAGGATATTAGAACAAGCACTCATGGGCTTTTTTTTTTCATCCAGTCCCTGTGTGTATGCAGTTGTGTAAATATTATCTGTTCCCACCGGCACACGATGGCCTGCACATGATGGCCTACTCTTATGAAAAGCGGAACAGGATTTAATGTGTGTGCAAGATGTGATGATGTGAGCATTTGGTGGTTTCTGGAACATGATGAACACACCCAGCCTAGTCTACTGCATCCCCAAAGTCAGAATGCAGCTACCTCCATGGTGGGGGAAGGGGGGAGAGGAGGGGGGACAAACAACAGTCACACATGCAAAACCTCACCCATGGTAAACCTGACCAATGGTAAACCTCACCCTTGGTAAACCTCACCCTTGGTAAACCTCACCCTTGGTAAACCTCACCCTTGGTAAACCTCACCCTTGGTATGGTAAACCTCACCCTTGGTAAACCTCACCCTTGGTAAACCTCACCCTTGGTAAACCTCACCCTTGGTATGGTAAACCTCACCCTTGGTAAACCTCACCCTTGGTAAACCTCACCCTTGGTATGGTAAACCTCACCCTTGGTAAACCTCACCCTTGGTAAACCTCACCCTTGGTAAACCTCACCCTTGGTATGGTAAACCTCACCCTTGGTATGGTAAACCTCACCCTTGGTATGGTAAACCTCACCCTTGGTAAACCTCACCCTTGGTAAACCTCACCCTTGGTATGGTAAACCTCACCCTTGGTAAACCTCACCCTTGGTATGGTAAACCTCACCCTTGGTATGGTAAACCTCACCCTTGGTATGGTAAACCTCACCCTTGGTATGGTAAACCTCACCCTTGGTATGGTAAACCTCACCCTTGGTATGGTAAACCTCACCCTTGGTAAACCTCACCCTTGGTATGGTAAACCTCACCCTTGGTATGGTAAACCTCACCCTTGGTATGGTAAACCTCACCCTTGGTATGGTAAACCTCACCCTTGGTATGGTAAACCTCACCCACGGTAAACCTCAGAGCTCTAGCTGAGGAAGGTGAAAAATAAAATATTTTTAAAAAACTTGATGTATCTTACAGCTTATAGGTAGGGCTAACCTCAACACAAAGCATTACACATGATTCATCCTACATTTCATTACGTTATTCTCTCTCTCTCTTCTCTCTCTGTGTCTCTTTGTGCGTCTCTCTAGCTCTATCTGTCTGTCTGTCTCTCTCTCTCCCTCTCTCTCTCTCCCTCTTTCTCTCTAGTCCTTCGGATGAGACTTTAAACCGAGGCCCTGTGTGCGAACGCACGCAGTACATCTTTTGCACACGTTTAATCCTGTTCCGCTTTTCATAAGAGTAGGCCACCGTGTGCCGGTGGGAACAGATGACAAGATTTACAAAACTGCATACAAACAGGGACTGGATGTAAAAAAGTACATGAGTGCTTATTCCATTATCCTCGATATAAAAGAATTTAACATAACAAAGAGAATGTTTCTCTCTCTCCCTATCTCTGTGTGTATGTGTCTCTCTCTAGCTCCCTCTCTCTCTCTCTCTCGCTCTCTCTGTCACTCTCTCCTTGCTTCATTTCATACATTTTATTTGTGTCCTGAGTAAAACCATCCAAAGAACTTAAGCACATTGGGGTGTCCCCCCCCCCCCCAAAAAAAAAAGAAAGAAAAAAGGAAAAAAAAAAAAAATCTCACCAAACCATTCATCCCCCCCAAAAAACAACAACAACAACAACAACACACAATGCAAAAATGAGCACAGGATATACACACACACACACACACACACACACACACACACACACACACACACACAGACACACAGACACACACAGACTACACACACACACAGACTACACACACACACACACACACACACACACACACACACACACACACACATACACACACACACAGACTACACACACACACACACAGAGAATACACACACACACAGAGTACACACACACACAGAGAATACACACACACACACACAGAGTACACACACACACACAGAATACACACACACACACACACACACACACACACACACACACAGTATACACACACACACCGTACACACACACACACACAAAACACACACACAGAGTATACACACACACACACACACACACACACACACACACACACACACACACACACACACACACACACACACACACACACACACGGAGCATCACAAATGATAATAATATATTAAAAAAATCAACCAATAGATCTATATCACCGAGCCATGACAGACACACGAAACACGAAACGATAAGCAACTCCAGTGGAGTCGAACATTTGGCAACAAGGCATTGGATCATTTCATCTCCCTCCCTCTCTTCTCCTCCCCTTTCTCCCTCATCCCTTCTCTGCCTCCTAGCCTCCCCCCACTCCCCCCTTGCTTTAAGTGTGCATGATGCGCACACACACACACACACAAACACACACACACACACACAAACAACACCAGATCTAGATAGATGGCTTGATGAAAAAAAAGCAAATCAATACTTATTCAAAGTATCATTTGGAAATAAAAATTTGACTTGACTTGACTTCACACACACACAACACACACACACACACACACAAACACACACATCACACACACACACACAACACTCTCTCTCTCTCTCTCTCTCTCTCTCTCTCTCTCTCTCTCTCCTCTCTTCTCTCTCTCTCCTCATCTCTAAACTTAAATTACAGATCTTTTTTTCTTCTTCAGAATTTGAAAAATCATCACATGGCATACTGACAGCAGTACATCAATAAAACCATTTACAAAAAAAAAAAATGCAGAAAAGAATCAATCTGAAAACGGCGAAAGACACACACACACACACTGTTTTATCATCCTCAAAGACCAGTGCTCTCAAATAAAGCAAACAGCAAAGCAAGCACAAGGTGAAGAGACTTAGAAAAAGATTCAATACACATATATAATTTTTTTTTTTATGTAACAGAGTGGACATTGGCCCATGTGATGTCCCATCTCTGCACAGCTTCTCGGTGGGTACAGTTAGCCAGTTAGGACGTGACCTCTAAAAAGAGGTTGCATAAATTCAAACCGTTCACCATGAAGGCAAAGAGTATGCAATGGAGGGCTTTCGACCACCACCCAAGGAAACAGAGCATCGCACAATTCGCAGGTGTGTCCTGATTTAGTAACACAACGCTGCGACAGGGCTCTGATTGCATGGGAGGTAATCTACTTACCACCTCATCACATTTAAAAACCCAAACCCAACAACAAAAAGAAGAAAAAAAAAGAAGAGAGAAAATAAAAAAACAGGCAAAAACTTCACATGGCCAGATCTTTCACTTTCAACATATGTATACACTCATATGGAGGTAGAGAGGTAAAGGTAAAAGTGTCCCATAACCTATGCGGTCGTAGGGGAGCAAGACATCAGAGACATCAGCTTCTCTAGGGGCCAGCATGTTGAGGGCGGCGCCCATCTCCTCTCCCTCGCTGCTTGGACATGTGCATGTATGACTCGGCATGCACTTAACCCCCCCCCCCCATTTCCCTCCCCCCCCCCCCCCAAGTCACTACGCCCCTGGCCTCCCCTCGGCCTCGGCCTCCATGTCGATGACCTCAATGAAATGCTTCAGACGCAGAATCTCCTTCAGGCGGTTGGGGATGGGCAGAAGGTCAAGGTCCTTCAGGATGCTGCGACCTTGGTTGACCTTGCCCAGGTGGGTGCGGATGCGGAAGGTGGCCACGTCTTGTAAGGAGCGTGGCTGTGGACAGGATGGGGGTGGGGGTGGGGGTGTGGGGTGGTGGTGGTGGGGGGGGGGGAGAGAAGCCGGTGAGAAAAGGGAACAGTATCTGTATTGTATGTGTGTGTGTTTTTTTTGTTTTTTTTAACATACACATACATACCCATTACCCCCCTCCCTTCCCCACACACACACAAACACACATACCCCCCCCCCCCCCCAGAAACACACATACATACATACACACACACATACACACACACACTCACATACACACATAATACAATGTCAAAAAGGAACAGAATCTGTGTTGTGTGTGTTGTGTTTTTTTGTCACATCGGAGTGGAGAGATTCTTGTTGTAAATAAGGTCAGAAACTGTTTGATTCTGCCAGTTTGGATCAAGGAGGTAAACATACACTCTAGACACTCGCATACATGCGCGCACACATACACACACATGTGTGCACATATACACACACACACACATAACACACACACACAACACACACTCACATACATGCATACACATACATAGCCCCCCCTTCCACATACACACACACACACACACTTCTACTACCCTCAATGCAATTACATATAACACAAATAAAAACTCCAACTGTTATCTCAAAAGTGTTATCTCAAAATTGTTGCAGCTGCTGTTTCAGAAACTGGGCAGAAATTTGATTATAGTGGAGATGCCTTGCCCACAGTACATCCCCACTCTCTCAGTCAAGAGGGCATACGAACAGTCAGCGTTGGAGATGTTCTCCAAAGGCCAACTAGCCCCCAGGGCTGCAGCACATAAGGACTGTAGCAAGTCAAGCCTCCTAGTCAGAGAGTCATAGTCGATCACTAAAAGACTAAGCTGTAAAGTGGAATTCCATGAGTGGGAAAGAAAGCCACTGATCATACAGCCTCTCACTTTGCTGTTGCCCCCAGCATCAATGGTTTAATTAATCAGAACTGGGATAAAGCCACTGATCATACAGCCTCTCACTTTGCTGTTGCCCCCAGCATCAATGGTTTAATTCAGAACTGGGATAAAGCCACTGATCATACAGACTCTCACTTTGCTGTTGCCCCCAGCGTCAATGGTTTAATCCAGAACTGGGATAAAGCCACTGATCATACAGCCTCTCACTTTGCTGTTGCCCCCAGCGTCAATGGTTTAATCCAGAACTGGGATAAAGCCACTGATCATACAGCCTCTCTCTCACTGTGCTGTTGCCCGAAGCATCAATGGTTTAATCCAGAACTGGATAAAGCCACTGATCATACAGCCTCTCTCTCTCTCTCTGTGCTGTTGCCCCCCCCCCCCCCCTCAATGTTTAATTAATTAATTAATCCATACCTGGAATCAAGGCCAGGCCACAGCTGTCAGTCAGTTTCCCCACTTTCAGCTCCTCTCAGCGGCTAATTATTTCAGCCCAGCCCAGCTGGGGCCACTGGTGCCAATAACAGCAGGAACTGACCCCACTTGGACCGGGTAAAAGGAAGGGGCGTGTTAAATTTAGCACTCTGGACCCAGTGATGTTGGATTTGTGGGCTGTGAGGCGCTGAAGCCAAGGCAAGTGAGTGACACCTCAAAAACTGGGGGGGGGGGGGGGGAGTGAGGGCGTTTACCTGATGCACGTAGTGCTTGATGAACTGGAAGAGGGGTGGGGTGTTCATGACGCGGATGTTGCGCGGGTACTGCCCGAACACCTGGGGGGGAAGGTCGCTCCCGCCATCAGCAGCAACTTGAGGGTGCGCTGCCGGTTGTTGAAAATGGACCAGTAGATGGCCGAGGTATGGCTGCACGCAGGCAACAAAAAACCAACAATATGGCTGTATGCATGTAACAAAAAAAAACAATTGTTGAAAACGGACCAGTAGATGGCCGAGGTATGGCTGCGTGCACACAACAAAAAACCAACAACGGTTGCTGAAAATAGAGCAGAGGTATGGCTGCATGCATGCAACAAAAAACCAACAATTGTTGAAAATAGGGCAGAGGTATGGCTGCATGCGTGCAACAAAAAACCAACAACGATTGTTGAAAATGGGGCAAAGGTATGGCTGCATGCATGCAACAAAAAAAAAAACAATAAGGGTTGTTGAAAATGGAGCAGAGGTATGGCTGTATGCGTGCAACAAAAAAACAACAACGGTTGTTGAAATGGACCAGTAGATGGCCGAGGTATGGCTGCACGCACGCAACAAAAAACCAACAATTGTTGTTGAAAATGGACCAGTAGATGGCCGAGGTATGGCTGTATGCAGGCAACAAAAAACCAACAACGCATTATGCTTTGTGTGAATATTTTGCTTGCTTTTTTACATGTATATGAAAAATCGCATTTCATGATATACAACAATGTACAACATGATAAAACTGAATAAAAATGGTTAAAAAAAACCAAAAAAAAACCAACAACGGTTGTTGAAAATGGACCAGTAGATGGCCGAGGTATGGCTGCGTGCATGCAACAAAAAAACCAACAACAACTGTTGAAAATGGGGCAGAGGTATGGCTGCGTGCGTGCAACAAAAAACAACAACATTGTTGAAAATAGACCAGAATATGGCCGAGGTATGGTTGTGTGCATGCAACAAAAACCCAACAATGATCGTAGAAAATGGAGCAGTAGATTGCACTCGCAATTTGACGACCCGGGTTCAATTCCCGTTCGAGAGGATTTTCCCTCTGGAGTTAACATCAGTGCTGACTCCACTCTCCCCACAAGTCCTTCGGATGAGAATATAAACCGAGGCCCGTGTGCAAACGCACACAAAACATCTTGCGCACTCGTTAAATCCTGCTCCGCTTTTCGTAAGAGTATGCCATTGTTTTCCGGTGGGAACTGATGACAATATTTACAAAACTGCACACACACACACACATGGGGACTGGATGAAAAAAAGCATATGAGTGCTTATCCCATTATCCTCGATATAAAAGAATAAAAAATATAAAAAAATAAACACACACAACACACCGACAACAACCACTGGGGGGGATTAAAATTTAAGGACTTCCAAGGACTTTCAAGGGCCATAGGAACCCTGACAACAACACCCCCCCCACACACTAACACAACAACACCCCACACACAACACCCCCACCACCACAATCTGCACTGACTTATCATCCATGAGGTCTAGATCAGCTCCATGCTGGATGAGGGTTCTGAGTGTTTATCTGGCAGCCAAAGTACACACACACACACACACACACACACACACACACCACACACACACCCCCCACCACCACAATCTGCCCCTGACTTATCATCCATGAGGTCTAGATCAGCTCCATGCTGGAATGAGGGTTTGGCATTCATCTGGCAGCCAAAGTACACACCCCACCCCCCCCCCCACACACACACACCCCACCACCACAATCTGCACTGACTTATCATCCATGAGGTCTACATCAGCTCCATGCTGGATCAGGGTTGAGCGTTCATCTGGCAGCCAAAGTAACAACACACACACACAACACACACACACAACACACACCCCCACCACCACAATCTGCACTGACTTATCATCCATGAGGTCTAGATCAGCTCCATGCTGGATCAGGGTTTGAGCGTTCATCTGGCAGCCAAAGTAACACACCCCACACACACACACACACAACACCACACACACCCCCACCACCACAATCTGCACTGACTTATCATCCATGAGGTCTAGATCAGCTCCATGCTGGATGAAGGTTTGGGCGTTCATCTGGCAGCCAAAGTACACACCACACACCACCCACACACACAATCAACATCACAACACCACCACAAAAACACACACACACCACACACCCACACACACCACACACACCCCACCACCCCAATCTGCACTGACTTATCATCCATGAGGTCTAGATCAGCTCCATGCTGGATCAGGGTTCGGGCGTTCATCTGGCAGCCAAAGTAGACACTGGCCAGCAGGGGGGTTTCCCCATAGCGGTCCCTGCAGTTCATGTGGGCCCCTGACTGACCAGCAGCTCACAGGCTTCAGGCAGGTCCAGCCTTGAAGGGAAACAGAGCACGAGAATCTTGAGTGACCGCTGGGGTCATCTGTTTTTTTTGTTTATTTGTTTGTTTATTTATTTGTTTATATTGAGGATAATGGAATAAGCATTCATGTGCATTAAAAAAAAAAAAAAAATTCTTCTATCTCTCTACTCTCTCTCTCTCTCTATCTATCTATTCATTCGTTCATTCATTCATTTATTCTTTTATAAAATGGCATGGTTCTTACTCAAAAATGCCTAAAAATGCTGCCACTCAAAGACATTATTCCCAAGAATTTTTTAAATTTTGGATGGGGAGGGAGGGAGGGCCACTGCAGCAGAGCAGACTTAGACACTAGCATGAGAAGAAGGGAGAAAGTTACCAAAAAAACACTCGCGCACACACACACACACACACACACACACACACACACACACACACACTACACACACACACACACACTACACACACACACACACACACACTACACACACACAAACACACACACACACACACACACACACACACACACACACACACTACACCCCCCCACACCCACCCCCCTCCCCACAACACTCACCTCACAAACAAAAACCACCACACTACACTCACCTAGACACCAACGTGAGAGGCGAATTCCCAAAAAGATTCACGTGATCGATATCACACCCTAACTCCAGCCCTCTCCGCAGCAGAGCCACACTCTGGCTGAGCACAGCGGCGTGCAGGAAGTTGCCATGGTGACTGGCGAACTGGGGGTCAGCGCCCCTCAGGAGCAGGTAATCCACCAGGGGCAGGCCACCCTGGTACACCGCCATGAAGAGGGCCGGGGCCCGTCCTCCTGGCTCTTCTGGTTCAGGAAGCCGGCCACGTCATGGCTTCGGCTCCGGCTTTTCCTCCCCCTCACTACCCCTACCCCTTCCCTTCTTGCTGTTGAGCTACCAACACTGCCGTATGACGATGACCCCTGACCTTTCTGGGAGGATGAGGAGGAGGGGTGGTGGGGGTGGGGGGGTAGTCGTAGTCCGGGGAACCAAACTCAGCCTGGAAGACTGGGGGGAGGGGGGTGGTGGGGGTGGGGGTGGGGGTGTTTGTGGCCGCCATTTCCTCCCCCTCCTCCTCTCTCCTCTCTACACCATTGGCCCTGGCTGTGGGAACGGTCCCGACCCCGGCCCTGAATGACCTTGAACCTGCTGCCGATGCGACCCCGGAGTCTCCACCCCCCTCCTCCCCCTCCCCCCTGCCACCACCTCCCCCTTCCCTCCTCCTGCCCCCCTCATCCCGTGTGCCGTGACAGGAAGGGGAAGGAGGGGAAGGTGGGGGAGGACACACCTCGCTCCTCACGTGATAATCTTCTGCCTCTGCCTGAAAGGGGAGAGTGGTGGAGGAGGAGGAGGAGGAAGGGGTCAAGGTTGTTGCTCCCTGACCTCCGACCTGGATGCCGTGGGAGGCAGTGGGTGCGAGGCTCCCCGGGAAACACTGGTGGGGTGGCTGGGGCCGGGAGTAGCAGCGCTCCTGGGAGCTCTTGATGGGGTACCTCTCCACCCCCTTCTGCCCCTTAATCTGCCTTTCCCCTTCTCCTCCCTCTCCCCCTGCTTCTTCTCCCTTTCCTCCTTCTCTTTCTTCTCCCTCTCTCCCTCCTTCACCCCCTTCTCCTCATTCTTCTCCTCCTTCTTCTTCTCCCCCTCCACCCCCTCCTCCTCCACCCCCTTCTCCTCCACCCCCTTCTCCCCCTTCCTCTCACCCTCCCCCTCCTTCACCCCTTTCTCCCCCTCCTTCTCCCCTTTCTCCCCCTCCTTCTCCTCCCCACCCTCCTCACCATCCCAGAATCCGAAAGGCACGCACACCTCTTCCACCAAGAAGCGCACGAAATCCAAGTTGCCCTTGAAACAGGCGATGTGCAAAGGGCTGTACATCCTCTGGAAATAGGAGATGCGAGTGCGCTGACTGGCAGACGCCCCTGCCCTGATCAACCGCTGGGCCACCTGCGTACCCAAGGAAGGACTGGAAGGGGAAGGGTGGGGAAGGTTGCCCTCTCCCTCCTCCCTCTGCTCCTCTTCCCCCTCCCCCCCCATCACCAGGGCTAACCCTACGGGCGTGAGACCCTGAGAGTTGGGGCGGTTGAGGTCGGCGCCGTATTGCACCAGGAGTTCGATCATGGGCAGGTCCAGGTTGCGCACTGCCTGGTGGATAGGCGATTCCAGCTCTTGAGCGTTGTTGTTGTGGTGGTGGTGGTGGTGGTGGTTGTCGTGGTGGTGGTGGGTGTTGTTGATGTTGAAAGTCTGGTTGACGTCTTCGCCGTGGTCCAACAACAGTCGCGCGAGATGAATGTTGCGGCGTAGGATGGCCGCGTGGAGGGGAAGGGGGTGCAACAGAAGGAGAAGACATCTCCTCCTCCTCCTCCTCCTCCCATCCCCATCCCCTCCCTCTGCCCCCCCAGCCCCGGGTGTGGGTGTGGGTCCAGGGCAGAGGCCCCCCCAGTGTTGTTGCTGCTGCGTGGTGGGGGACGAGTGTGGGCCCCGTGCTGTATCAGGAGGTTGGACAGGGCTGGTGTCTTGTTCAGGGCTAGCTGTAGGGGTAACAGCTGTCCACAGCATTCTGCGTTTACCTGCAGGCGTGGTTCAGAGGTTAGGGGAGGTGTGGTGTGGTTTGTTGATGGAGAGAGGGAGAGAGAGAGAGAGACAGACACAGAAAGACATAGAGACACAGACAGACACACACACACATATATATGTAACACATATATTTATATGCTTTCCTTCTTATTCCTTCACTTCACTTCTTTTAGTTTTTCAATTGTGTAAAAAAAAAATTTTTGGGGGGGGGGGGGGGGCTGGATCCAATTAAAAAACCCTCCTTAAACACACATGTAATACTGAATTCATTACCCTCAGAAAATTGTTTTTTTTGTTTGATCACTCTCAATCTCACTCTCTTCCTCTCTCTCTTCCTCCTTCCCCCTCTCTCTCCCCTTCCCTTCCTCTCCCCCCCTCTCTCTCACCATGGCTCCATGTTTCAGGAGTGTCTCCAGCAGTGACCTGGTTGAGGAGGATGGCCAGCCCCACAGCGTTCATGTTTTCCACAACACCCCTCTTCCTCCCTACCTCTCTCCCTCCCTCCCTCTCTCTTTCTCTCTCTCCTTCCACCCTCTCCTCTCTCTCTGCTTCCCTCAATCTCTTTAACTCTTCAATTGTTATTGGCTGCATGCGCAAGAATTGGTCAAATGCAAGCGCTTTGA
>CM060349.1:5826758-5836111 GCA_030674155.1 Stramonita haemastoma
CATGGTCTGATTACGAAGGGGGGGGGGGGGGGGGGGGGGGGGGGGGGGGAAATTAATCCCAGTTGAAAGTTATGCGTGGTTTCACTGTCTTATATCTAGATGGGATAAAGATGTCATGATATCTGATGCCCAATTGGAATGAAGGAGCTTCATCGAAAGTTCCAGCTGCCCAGGCTCACCGGAAGAAGAAAAACCTGAACATTTTTTAAATTTAATTGCAACAGTTAGGACGTGTATCTGTGGGGTAGGTTTTGGAATGTGGTTTTGGTAGAGATAGACGCAGTTGTTGGCAAAACTATGGTTAACAGAGGAAAAGAAAGATGAAAAAAAGGTTAAGACTTGTTGAAGTTGTCGTACTGACCGTCCTATGCTATTCAAGATACCAAAAGTTAAATACAAGTACAGTAGGGTTGAGAACCATAGCCAGCCCGAGCACAGGTTAGTCAGTGTATTGCAGTTCACACACACACACACACACACACACACACACACACACACACACACACACACACACACACACACACACACACAGTATGTATCACTGTATGCATGCATGATTGTATATGTGTATGTGTAGGTGTGCTCTTAGTCTTATGCATGTGAATTTTCACATGTGTGTGTATACTATATAATATCAAAACATGCATACATCTAATCAGTGTTATGCACTCGCGCGCGTGTGTGTGTGTGTGCGTGTGTGACTGTGTGTGTGTGCGCGTGTGTATGTGTGTCACTGTGTGTGTGTGCGTGCGTGTATGTGTGTCACTGTGTGTGTTTGTGTACATGCATATGTGTGTGAGTGTCACTGTGTGTGTGTGCGCGTGTCACTGTGTGTGTTGTGCGCATGCATATATGTGTGTGTGTGTGGACAGAGCGGAGTTTGCGCTGGACAAGAACAAGAAGAAGAAGAAGCGAGAGTTGGCAGACGAGCAGAAGCAGGAGATCAAGGAAGCCTTCGACCTCTTCGACACCGACAAGGACCGCTACATCGACTACCATGAACTCAAGGTCAGCCATTAAGTGATTCACCCTCTTGCATTCCGATTCTCTGAACACAAACTGCCCCTAGATTTCCCATTCCAAGGGCGCACAAAACCACGCTTGACACTGCTAAACTCTCTTGCATTCTGTGTCTCTGAACACAAACTGCCCCTAGATTTCGCATTCCAAGGGCGCGCAAACGGTCACCCATCCAACTGGTAACCACGCTTGACGCTGCTTAACCCTCTCGCATTTGGATTCTCTGAACACAAACTGCCCCTAGATTTCGCATTCCATCACGAAATCAGGTCAGGCACACATTTTTGTTGGCCTTTTCCTCTCTTCTAAGTACATCCCAGCAGCTATAATTACTTCCAGACTCACAGCAGGGTTTGTACCTCTAGCCTGACAGAGCTTTGGCATGTGGTAGCAGTTAGTGATGGTCACAGCATGATGGAAATCTACTGTGTGTAAATCCTGACAAATCCCAGTTCGGGAACTTAGGGGGGTAATTATTCAATGCTGGCAAATCCTGGATTGGTACTAAGAGGGCTACTAACTAAGCCATGTTTGTATTAGACTAAGGTAAAGGTGTCCCATAACCTGTGTGGTCATAGAGGAGCGAGGCATCAGAGACCTCAGTTTCTCTAGGGGCCAGCATGTTGAGGGCAGATGCTGACAGGAAAAAAAAAGCAAAAATAATTGGTAGGCGCTGCTCATTGTGGCGTCGCGCTCTCCACGGGGAGAGAGAGCAGCCCGAATTTTACGCACAGAAATCTACTTTAACATAAAGTAGCTTTAAATTTTAAAAAAAAGAAAGAAAGAACCCTAGTCATCAAATTGCGAGCGCAATGTTCTAACCACTAGGCTATCCCGCCCCCCCCCCCCCCCCCCCCCCTGTGTCACAGTGCACAAATCCAACATCACTCAGTCAGGAGTGCTAAATTTAGTGTGCTCCTTTTATTCACACGTTAAATCCTGTTCCGCTTTTCGTAAGAGTAGGCCATTGTGTGCCGGTGGGAATAGATGACAATATTTACGAAACTGCATACACACTGGGACTGGATGAAAAAAAGCACATGATTGCTTATTCTGTTATCCTCGATATAAAAGAATAAATAAATACTTAATTCAAGTGTGGTCAGTTCCTGCTGTAATTAATTAGCATCAGCTGGCTCAATCTGGGGTGGGAAGGGATGGATTAATTAGCAGCTGGGAGGAGCTGAAAGTGGGGAAACTGACTGACCCCTGTGGTGTGTGTGTGTGTTTCAGGTGGCTATGAGGGCTCTGGGCTTTGATGTGAAGAAAGCTGACGTGTTGAAAATTCTACGTGACTATGACAGGGAAAACACGGGGAAAATCAGCTTTGATGACTTCAATGAAACCAGTGAGGGCTTTTTTTTTTTTGTTGGGTTGTGTTGTGTGTGTGTGTGTGTGTGTGTGTGTGTGTGTGTGTGTGTGTGTGTGTGTGTGTGGTGTTGTGTGTGTTTGTGTGTGTTTGTGTGTGTTTGTGTGTGTGTTTGTGTGTGTGTAGTGTGTGTGTGTGTGATTTATAGTGTTTGCAGTTGTTGTCATTGTCATTGTTGGTGTTGTTGAATGTTGTTAATGTTGTTGTTGTTGTGGTTTCTGTGCCATCACACTGACAGACAGACAGACAGACGAGGAGAGAGAGAGAGAGAGGAGAGAGGAAGAGGGAGGGAGGGATAAGAGAGAGAGGAGAGAGAGAGCAGGAAGGGGGGGGGGGAGAAGGGAGGAGAGAGAGATATTCTGTGGACTATAAAAATGTATGTGGTTAGCAGCATCTCTATCGATATCTGTTTGATGAAGAGAGGAGGTTTTGATCATTTAATGAGATGATGGTGATGAGGATGTGGTGATGGTGATGGTGATGATGATAAGGAGGAGGTTTTGATCATTTACAATGATAATGATGACTCAAAACGGCGACAACAACGACGACGACAGGGATGGGGATGATGACAAACGATGATGATGATGATGGTGATTATTATAATGATGTAATGATGATGATGATGATGACAACAGTGATGATGATGATGACGATGATGATGATGACAGTGATGATGATGACAGTAATGATGTATGATGACAGTAATGATGGTGACGATGATGACAAGTGATGATGACGACGACTACGATGATGATGACAATGATGATGACGATGATTATGATGACAGTGATGGTAATGATGATGATGACAATGATGATGATGATAATGATGATGACAATGATGACGATGATGACAACAGTGATGATGACGATGATGATGACGATGACAATGATGACGATGATGACAATGATGATGACTGTGGCAGTGACAGACATGATGTTGGAGCGGCCCCCAGAAGAAATTCTCAAGGCCTTCAAGCTGTTTGACGATGACACCTCCGGCAAAATCGTGTTGCGCAACCTCAGACGAGTGGCCAGGTCAGTTGGGCTCCTGGGTGGTTGGTTTGGGTTTTGTGGTGGTTTTCTTTGATGATATGCTCTTATTTTACTTTTAATCTTTGGCCATTTTTTTTTTTTCTGGCCATGTAAATATGCTGTGTATTGTATGTGCATGCATTTTTTCCTTTATTTTTGTGCTAGTCAAATTTTTCACGTTCATAATGTAAACCTATTTAAATGGGTTTGATGTACAGCGCGGTGAGCCCTGTTTTTGGGGATTTTGCGCTATATAAGCCTCCATTTAAAAAAAAAAAAAAAATTATTATTATTATTATTATTAAACCCTTTCAGTATGGTAAGCCTGTTTTCGGCTCAGTTTTCTGCTACCCTTCAGTCCTGTAAGGAGAAAAACCGGCACAACCGAATTTCTTTCAGTTTCTGAGTGCAGAAGAGTGTAAATTGGTGGTACCTAGGTAAATTTTTACACACACACACACACACACACACACACACACATGAAGCTTTATAAACATTCTTGTGTTAAAGAGGAGAGAGAGTGAGGTGAGTGTGTGTGTGTGTGTGTGTATCTGTGTATGTGTGTGTGGTGTGTGTGTGGTGTGTGTGTGTGTGTGTGTGTGTGTGTGTGTGTGTGTGTGTGTGTGTGTGTGAGAGAGAGAGAGAGAGAGAGAGAGAGAGAGAGCAGTGTTTGCCGTATCAAAACTACTTTCAAGAGTCCAATTGATTGTCAGTTAGCCGCATGACGGATCCTATAAACAAACCTCTTCTGGTACCGTTATCGCCAGAAAATCGGCTGATGGACTGAAGGGGAGAGCGTGGGGCAGAAAATTCAGGACAGGGGAAGTAATTGTCAGCAGATATTCAATACTGTTAGGGTTAAAAATATTATCATTGTATCGGGATTTTCACTGAGCCAGTGGTCAGAGGGCTGGCTTCCCCTGCCCAGTGTCAAGCAGCTTCGAGCATGGTTACCAAAGTGTGTTTCGGGAGACGTTTTTTCATGTTTGGGGGACAAGATAGCCTGTGGTCAGGAAATTGCGCCCCAATTTGACAACCCAGGTTCGATTCCGTTCGAAGGGATTTTTCCCTTGGAGTTGCATCAGTACTGACTCCTCTTCCCCCAAAAGTCCTTCGGATGAGACCATAAACTCGAGGCCCCGTGTGCGAACGCACAGAGAACATCTTGCGCACATGTTAAATCCTGTTCCGCTTTTCGTAAGAGTAGGCCATTGTGTGGCGGGTCGGAACAGATAAGATTTACAAAAACTGTGTACAATTGTTATTGATTGCTTGTGTGATGTATAGGTCGAATGCAAGCGCTTAGATTTGTTTTTACAAGATGTAGCGCTATATAAATTCCATGTATTATTATTATTATTATTATTATTATTTACACACTGGGATGGATGTAAAAAAACATATGAGTGCTTATTCCATTATCCTCGATATAAAAGAATTTTTAAAAAATATATCTTAACTGTTGCAGAGAGCTGGGAGAGAACATGACGGACGAAGACTGCGAGCTATGATCGATGAGTTTGATCGAGACGGAGATGGAGAAAGTAAGATTGTCATGTTTGTATTTTGTATTTTTTGTATTTTGTACCACTTTACCTCACAGCAGATTTCTTGCGTGAAATTCGGGCTGTTCTCTCTCCTGGGGGGAGCACATCACCACAGGTGCAAGCGCCTACCCATTTTTTTTTTTTTCCTGTATGCAACTGTATTTTGTTTCCATATCAGAGTGGGGTTTTTTCTACAGAATTTTGCCAGGGTCAACCCTTTGTTGCCGTGGGTTTCTTTTACGTGCTCTAAATAGTGATTTTAACACAGGGACTTCAGTTTATTGTCTCATCCGAAAGACTAGTGCCCAGACCACCACTCGGGGTCTAATGGATGGGGTAAAAGTTTTGGGCCCAAACGGGGAAACGAACCCCCGCACACTCCGACCCGGACTTTTTGCTTTCTAGGCAAGGCACATTACCACCTAGACCACGATCCCTATTGTCAAGATGCTTTAAGGTGTTTATTTTCTCCTGTTTGTGGTTGTTGTGTGCAACATAGTATTTTAGGCAACATTTTCTTTTTATCATCATCTTTTGATGGCAGCTTAAAAAGGGCCACAGGAATATCCAATATTCATGTGAATGCGACCAACATTTCTAAATTCTGAAAAGTGTCTGGTTGTGAGAAACCCAGGCAGTATGCATTTGACGGGAGATACAAGCCGCCATCGCCCTCTTTGTGTTGGAAAAAAGGGGTGGGAGGGGGGTGAGGGGGGGGGGGGGAGGTGTGAGTGGTGAGTGGGAATTTAGTGAAAGGGGTTTGAGAGAGAGAGAGAGAGGGGAGGAGAGAGAGAGAGAGAGAGAGAGAATGGAAAGAGGGAGAGAGAGGGGAGAGAGAGAGAGAGAGTGAGGAGGAGGAGTTGAGGGTTTAGGAGTGGGGAGAGAGGGAAGGGGAGAGGGAGGAGAGGAAGAGGGAAGAGTGAGTGAGTGAGTGAGTGATGGGAGAGGAGGAGGATGAGTGAGTGAGGATGAGTGGGTGAGAGAGAGAGAGAGAGAGAAAAAGAGAAGACAGGAGAAGAGGGAAAGAATCTTTTTTTTATTTTTTATTTTTTTAAAAGGAAAAAACATGGTCATGGGGTTTGGGTTTGGGGTTTTTTTTTTTTTTTTGTTTTTGGTACCATCCCCCCACAACAAAAGAAAAATGGTAATGAAAATAGCAACAAACAATCAAATTTTTAGATGAAATTGGAAAGAAAAAACGATCACTCATATATGTTTTTTAGAAAAGCTGTCATTTATGTAAGCAGTTTTTAAAAAAAACACCAAAAAAACAAAAAAACCCCCAAAAAAACCAATTCGTCAAAAAATTCATGCACATATGACTCATTATAGGGACTGTTTTCCCTTTGGGGGGGATAGCTCAGTGGTCAGAGCGCTCGCTTTCCCCCCCCAAAATTAAGCAGCGTCAGGTGGTTACCAGTTGGGTGGGGGACTTTTTTGGCCCCTTGGCTTTATACAGTCCCCCCCCCACTGTTTAAAAGGGTCCTGCCCCCCCCCTTTAGGGTAGGGAAGGTAAAGCACGAGGGGAGGGAGATGGCCCCCTAAATGCTGGCCCTAGGAAGGGGGTCTTGATCCTCCTCCCCCAGACCCCTAGGGTTTTGGGGCACCTTTACCTTATTTTTTTTTTTTTTAACATACCATCAGTTATTCCCTGACCAAAAGCATAGATCTGTTTGTAGTTTTATGTTGTGATTATTTTTTTTTTTTTTTAAAAAGTGTGTCCGCATCAACATGAAATTTGTATTTACCGTTAGAAAAGGTAGTTTAGTGAAAGTTGGGGCCTATGGTGAGAAATTTTAAATATATTATAAAATTTTTTTTCCCCTTGTATGTAATTTTGTAATTGAAAAGGTGTCTGTTGTGTGTGAAAAGTCAAAAAAGTAAAATTTTTATTTCAGAGGTACCTTGCATAAGCAAAAGATTTGCTTTTTTTTTGTTTTTTTTTGATTTCATTCACCCTCCATTTAAAAAAAAAAATCTTAAAGTTTTGTTTGTGTGTTGTGTGTTTGGGGTGTTTGTTGTTTGTGTTTGTCTGTGTATGGTGTGTGATGACTCTTGTATGTGTGTTTTATGACTTGTTTTGTGGTGCTGCTCGTGGGTACATGCGTGTGTGGAGTTTCCCCTTTATGGTTTTATAAATGGATTCTCTTGCTCATAAGGAAAGGATAAAAAGGGACCTATTTGCTGAAAACCTATGCTTTTTGTCAAAATGGAGTATTGGAGATAGCGCAGGGCACTTACATTTTTTTGACGCCCCAAACAAATGGTTGCTTTCCCCTGCCCCCATTTTCTGCTGGGAGCCTTTAAAGGCAGGTGGGTCAATTGTCGATTTTGAGTTGATTATAAAACTTAAAAAACCTTTATTCTCCCTTGTAGTGAAATATAAAGGGCATATTTTGTGTTTCCTTTTTGGGCTTTAACCCTCTTGCTTTTGGTTTCCCCCGAACAAAACGCCCTTAGATTTTTTTTTTCCCGAAATCAGGTCAGGCACACAGCTCGCGGCCTTTTTTCCCCCTTTCTAAAAACATCCAGCAGCTATAATTACTTCAGACTTCAGCAGGTTTGTACCTCTGGTGATAGAGCTTTGACATGGGGTTAAAATTATGATGGTCACCCCTGAGGGAAATTATTGTGTAAACCCCCGGAAAATCTTGGGGGACAAAAAAGGTAAAGTTTTTTAAAAAATACTAAAAGCCTTCATTCTGATTAAACCTTAGGATGCAACTTGCCCATTTCTCATTTTGCTTTTCCCTGCAGTCTATATTTCAATTGTAATAACTTTCATAGAATTGTTGATTTTCAATCATTTTTGCTTGTATAGAAATTTTATTTGCGTTTGATAACTGCCCAAAATTAAAAATTGCCCCTCGGGTGAAATTGGACTATTATGTGGTGGAGCATACTTTTTGTTTAAAATTAAAAAATGTATTTGTTAAGAGTGTGTTTTGTGTTTTTCATAAATAAACATGCCCTAAGTTTATTTTGGGGTTATGGAAAAAGGTATGATGAGGTGAAAAAGTGTTTTTGGTTTTTGCCAAATTTTTTTCGCTTATTCCCCTTCTGTTGTCGTCTGTTTTGTCTGTCTGTCTGTCTGTCTTCTGTTGTCTGTCTGTCTTTTTCCTCTTTTGGTGTCAGCAATGAAAAAAAAATGTAGGCATCTCATGTAAACACACAACAGCAAGTCGCCACAAGTGAGGCCCCCTTTTTTTTTTTCGTCTGAACTGTTTTGTTTCCCATCGAGGGGTTTTTTTTTCTCAGAATTTTCCCAAGGAAAAACCCTCTTTTTCCCTGGGTTCTTTTACATGTGCGGTAAAAATGATGTGTAACACAAGGACCTCGGTTTATTGTCCCATCCAAAGCTTCACCCAGACCCCCACTCTGGCTAATGGTGGGGGAAAAGTTTGGGCCCAAACGGGATTGAACCACCGCACACTCCGCCCTGGTCTTTTTGCTTTTGACGGCGTGTTACCTTAGACCACCGAACATTGTATTGTATTGTTTTTAATTTGCTTGTATTGATTGTTTTTTTGCATTGTATTGCATTGTCTTTTTTTTTGTTTTTGTTTCTTTTTTGTTTTCTAATATATAAAGGATAATGGAATAAGCACTATGTGCCTTTTGCATCCACCCCCCGGTGCAGTTTTTGAAATTGTGACATCAGTTCCCACCAGCACACAATGGCCTTCTCACGAAAAAGGGAAAGGTTTTAACGTGTGCGCAAATTTTTTTTCGTGCGTTTTTCCACGGGGCCTCGGGTTTTTAGTCTCAACCGAAGGACTTTTGGGGGGGGTGGAGTCGCACTGATTCAACGCAGAGGGGAAAAAACCCTCGACGTGAATGAAACCCAACCCGGTCGTCAAATTGCGACAAATGTTCTGACCCCTGGCATCCCGGGGGCCCCGGTTTATGGGTTTTGGGGTCAATTTATTCTAAATTTTTAAAACCCCCACAGATTTCTCGGTGAAATTTTTTGATTTGCTCTCCCCGGGGGGGAGTCGTCGCCCCAAGAAGCGACCCATTCCTTTTTTTTTTTTTTTTTTTTTTTCCCCCCTTTTCCCCCTTTCCCCTTTCCGCCAAAGTTTAAATGTTTGTGCTGGAAATTTTCCCCCCTCCATCACAAGATGAGGGATGGGCTGGTGCGGTTTTCAGATGAGACAATAAACAACGCACGTAAAAGGGAACCCCCGAAAGCAAAGATTTACCTGGCAAAATTTCAGAGAAAAGCCTCTTGATAGGGGAAAAAAATGCCCAGCAACCCGAGGAAAGCAGCCCAATTTACCCCAGAGGAAACTGCCGTGACTTGAATGTGTGTACAAACCTGGTGGTAGGGAACGGCTCAGACCTCACTTCTTAGGGCCCGCATTTGAGGGGGCGTTTTTC
>CM060349.1:5836211-5838711 GCA_030674155.1 Stramonita haemastoma
TTTTTGTTTTTAAATAATTTTTTTAAAATGAATTTTCCCCCACCCCTATGAACAAAAACATTTTACCGCCCCCCCTCCCCCCCCCCCCCCCCCTTTTCCCCCTTGCCTTTTCGCAAAATTCTAGCACCCCTCTCCCACGACCCTAAAAAAAATTGTAATGTATTGTGTCAACATCTTCCCCCCTCCCCCAATAATGCCGGGGGGCCCTTTTTGTCTAAAGAGCTTCCCCACTTTTTGGAAATGCTCTGCAAGATATTTCCTCTTTTCTATCCTTCGCTTTCTTTCTGACTTTCCCTTTGCTCTATCCCTCTTGCTTATTTCCTACCGACCCAGTTTATTTCGTGTTTTTTTTCTTTTCTAGCTTCTTTTCTCGTTTGGAAAACTTCTCAATGAACTGCCCTGTAGTGGGAATGTGTGGCTGAGGCCGCAAGGCATAGACCCCTGCGAGGAGGGCCTGGAAAAAGACCAGGCATTTGCATTCTTGCCAAAAAAGAGCGAACGAAGACAAGTGCGTCGGGTATACCATATATCTACCTGCCTTTTTTTGTCCAATGGGGGGTTTTTGGTTAGAGTTGAGGTTTTGTAAAGGTTGTGTTAAGAGTTAATAGCGGGTAAGGGTTGTTGTAGATGGTCGGTTAATGTTAGAAAAAAATGGAAAACCCCTGGCCAATAGACAAATAGTAAGTAGTAAAGACACAATGGTACGTAGATCCAGTATTATTATGGGCTTTTAAATCGAATTTCTAGTTCCAGCAACAGATGATTTTAATGTCCACTTTTGGTTTTTTCCTTGGCTGCGTTCCGAGGGTTTACCAATGGTGACAGTCTGTGTAAGTGACGGTCAAATGATTTCAAACTGAGCCTTTTTTAGAAGTTGCACCCTTCAAAAAAAAAAAGCAACATCCGGCCTAAAATAGAATGTAAGAAAAATTCTTCGCCAGATCTTTTTTCTATCCCCACCACTTTAAAAATGCATCCCTACCCTCCTAAACACCCCTTCCCTTCCTTTCCTTGCCTCTCCTTCCAACCTAATGTTTCCTCCCACAATTACCCATTTTATAGACAGACAGAAGACAGACCCGAAAAGACAGAAAAAAGGGGCAAAACAGCAGACAACACACAAAAACACCAAAAACAAAACCCCACACACAACACACACACCCACACACCACACACCACCACCAACACACAGTTGTGCGCGCGCCGCGCCACCTGTGTGAGTTGGGAGAGGGGTTTGATCCCTCCTTCCGCGCACTTGGCTTTCTTTTAAGAAACAGCGGAACGGGTTTTTAACGCTTGTGTGCAAGATGTTCTGCTTGTGTTCGCACACGGGGCCTCAGTTTACAGTTTCATCTGAAGGACTGACTTTCAGATTTTTTTTTTTCTCGAATTGGGAACAAAGAGCTAGGACTGGGAATCGAACCCAGAACCTCAGGGGTTTCTGGTTGGAAAAGCAAAAGTCTTTACCATCCCGCAAACCTTCTTGGGGACTAATTGTAAGCATTTCCATTTAGCCAAAAGAAAATGGTACATCATTGTGATTTGCATTAAAAAAAAAATGTTTTCGGGTCTGCATTTTTGCTGCCAAGGGTACATAGGTTATGGAAACCTGGCTTTTTTTCAAAAAAGGGGTTGAACAATTTGTTTCTTATCCCAAAAAGAATGAGCATTGTTTGGGTGATTATCAAGGGCACTTTATACTCTTAAAAAACATTTTCATTCGATTTCTTGGGGAAAAAAATTACCAATCCCACAGGATATAATAGTAGAAACTTCCCCCACAACTTTTTGTAGAGTTCTTTTTAAAAAAATTTTTTTAAAAAGAAAATCCCCGGTGATTTGTTGTTGTGTTCCTGGGTTCGGCTCTGAAGTTCCCAATGGTGCATGTTGTGCGCCACTTTTTGCCCCTCCGTGAAGGCCCTGTTTTGAACTTCGGGGATGGGGTCTGAAAACCCAAACCCTGTGTGACACAAAACTTTTTTTAAAATGCCCAATTCTGTGTCACTGGAACACAAAGGCTTAGCTTTCGAAAAGTTTTTTTTAACGCAAGGTGCAAGATGTTCTGCTTTTTGAACGTGGGGGGGGAGATGGGGGGGGGGGGAGGGGGGGGGGGGGGGTTTTTGGTTTTTGTCTCATTTAAAGGACTTTGGGGGAAGTGGAGTCGGAAATGGGGTTGACTCTAGGGGAAATTTTCCCTTGAAGGGACGTCTGGGTGTTGGCAGCCAAAACCGGGGCTGGGGGTGTTGTCCTCCTCCTCCTTTTTTGCCCTTACCTGCAGGGTTGGAACTGCTTCCGGGACCCCTGGGATGCTTGGTACTGTGGTTGGCGCCAGAACTCCTAAAAAAACAGATTAACAAGCAACTTGAGCAATCCGGACGGTTTGCATGTTCAACAAATCAATTCAGAAACTGTTTAAAATTAATAATTTTCTTTTGGGAAAAAAGTTCCGCAGAGGGGGATCGAATCCCTTCAAATGTACACCCTAAAGACTGACATTTTC
>CM060349.1:5843711-5866211 GCA_030674155.1 Stramonita haemastoma
TAGTTACAATAAAGATATACACTTTTAATGACAGTAATAAAAACAAATACTGACACGTACCGCTTCTTCAGTCTTCACCGACCAGTATGTTGAATGTCAAGTCTTCACAGGTCTTTCTTTTTCCCCTCCCCAGCAGTGCCAGTGGTCTGCACTGCAGCTAGGGGGCTGTGTGAAATGACACCTTGCAAACTGCCCTGCACCCCCAGTCCACACATACATGAGCACTTTTCACGCGGAAAGCGAAAGTGCTCACAATTCTGTCCGGAAGTTTTAAAAAATAAAGAAAAAAAAGAGAGAAAAGAAGCCCACCCACCCACCAAAAAAAAAGCGGGGGATGGGCGGGGGGGGGGGGGGGGTAAGCTGGCTTTGGCAGTGAATTTGCATTTGCTATCCACACACACACACAACACACACACACACACAGAACATCGCAGAACATCTTGCCCACACGTTAAATCCTGTTCCACTTTTCGTAAGAGTAGGCCATCGTGTTCCGGTGGGAACTGATGACATTTACAAAACTGCATAGACATGGGGACTGGATGTAGAAAAGCATATGAATGCTTACTCCATTTTCCTCGATATAAAAGATTTTTTTTTAAATACAAAAATAAATAACACACACACACACACACACACCACACACACAACACACACACAACACACACACACACACACACACACACACACACACACACACATTGCTTTCTCAGTAGAGAAAACAAAATTAATGCTTTTTAATAATGGAGAAAATCCAAAAGTGTTTACCAAATCTTATGCTGAATAGGAAAAACTTAAAATATTTGTAAGACATTAAGTTCTTGGGCGTTAATTTAAATCCAAAATTGAATTGGAGATTTTATGCAGAAAATCTTATAGATAAAGCAAGGAAAAAATTAAGTTTACTTAAATGATAAACGCCCAGCCTTGGGGTCAGGACACAAAAACGTCACTGCATTTAGCTACTGCTCTGGTTCCATCACATCTAACTTATGGACAAGAAGTTTATTTTACAGCTTCTCTGTACATACTGAAAAAAAATGAAAGTATAGATACTAAAGCCATAGAAATAGCGTTGGGAGTTCCAATACACACAAATACAAGGAGAGCTTATCAAGAGGCAAACTTATTATCTCTATCAGATCAGTGTAAACTATGTGTAGCAAAATACGTTACCAGAAGTCTCTCTGTGCAAAATTCAGTGAAGAGAGAAATATTTTTAGCATTGACTAAAGATTATCCTAAAAGGGCTCATAATATATCTTCACTTCAGTCAATTTGTAACTACACAAGTGACTTGTTTGCGAAATGTGAAGTTGATATTTCAGAGATTGTTGTTATGCCAACAGTACCTAAGATACCTCAATGGCTACACAAAGCCGCTACATTTGATATCAACTACACCATATCCAAAAAACATAACAATATCAATATTGTAGCTTGCAACGTTCGAGAAAATCTTGAAACTAATTATTCAAACCATTTAAAAGTCTCCACTTATGGTTCAGTGTATGAATCAAGTACAGGGTCAGGCTTTGTTATCCCTGCTTTCAAAATTCAAAAATCCTAATGCCTTGGACAAGGTTTTTCTATTTTTACAGCAGAATTATATGCCATGTTTATGACACTAGTATTTCTATGTGACTGGCATCAGGCAAAGGTTAATATTGTTTTCTGTGTTGACTCTTTGACTTTATATAGGTCATATAGTTTACAAGACTGGAACTCAAAGATCAGGAAAGATGTATTATTTGATATAATATACTTGGCACATAGTATTATGTCAAGAGGTACTGAAACAGTATTTTGCTGGATTCCTTCACAGTGTGGTATGTTTCGAAATGAAACAGCAGATAAATTGGCAAAACGCGGTGCGAAGATAAATACAACAGAAAGCACATTAAAACTTGATTTTCATGAAATAAATTCACTATTAGTGAAGCATATGCATAAATCATATCTACGAGAAAATTAAGAACTGGGGTCTTGCCCAAGACACATTTTAAATAATAATAATAATAATAAGCTGCGTTTTAAGTCATGGGAATCCAAGTATTCCCAAAATGTGGTATGTACTTGTTCTCACCCTTTATCTTCTGAACACATTCTTTTTGATTGCCCTATCTTGACATCATCATACAAACTTTTTTTTTTGCTGCCTCGTCTTCTGTGACGTCCTCGTACTGCTGTTCCCACATCGCTCATTTCAATCTCCCCACCACAGCCATACCCTGATTCGGTGTCTCTCATCCTCGTGATCGGCAGTCCACAGGGAGCACATCAATATTAGGCCGTCGTGGGGCCACCAGCCAGAGGGGCCCTGCACTTCTGCTGAGTCACTTTGGTGGTGTTCAGTGGTGCCTGTTTTGAGCTAGCATACGCAGGACACCACCTACTAAGCCCCCTACTAACGACAGTATTAGCTCAGTCGCGGAGCCAGACTGAGTGAGACGCCCACCTTAGGTGGCAACCACCACAACGTCCCTCCAACGACCGCCCCCCGCGAACCTCCAACCCCAAAGGTTTTGACACAAACTCACCACAGGCACAGAAGCGTATGGGGAAACTAAATCTGAGGTCATCATGAGACCAGAGCAATGGGAGCCACTGAATCAGAGGCAATTTTTCTTATTGCATGATAGTCAATGGTGATGGGGATGATGTAATGATGCTGCTGTGGAGGTGCATCCCCTGATTGCTCCTGTCTTTAAATGTGTCAGCTTATTTTGTATTTTGTACCACTTTATGTCACAGCAGATTTCTCTGCGTGAAATTCAGGCTGCTCTCCCCGGGGAGAGTGCGTTGCCATAAGTGCAGCGCCTACTTAATTTTTTTCTTTTTCCTGTATGCAACGGTATTTCTTTCCCTACTAGAGTGGCTTTTTTCTGCTGAATTTTGCCAGGGTCAACCCTCTTGTTGCTGTGGGTTCTTTTACGTGCGCTAAATTGTGATGTGTAACACATGGGACCTCGGTTTATCGTCTCATCCGAAAGACTAGCGCCCAGACCACCACTCATGGTCTAATGGATGGGGAAAAAGTTTTGGGCCCAAACGGGGTACGAACCACCGCACACTCCGACCCGGACTTTTTGCTTTCTAGGCAAGGCGCGTTACCACCTAGACCACCGATTCACAATCCCTGAAGTTGGAATGCAGCTACCATAAAACACTAAAAGTGGGCAAACGGTCATCATGTTATCTCAGGGAAAATCTCACCCTTGGTGTAGGAACCTCAGAACGCTAGATAAAAAGGTAAAAAAAAACCCAACAAGGTAAAGGTGTCCCATAACCTAGGCGCTCGTTGGGGAGCGAGGCATCAGAGACCTCAGTTTCTCTAGGGGGCCAGCGTGTAGAGGGCAGGTACCCATTGACAGCTGGGTGAATTGGGGAGAATGTACTGAAGCCAAGGTGCGCAAACGGTCACCCATCCAGCTGGTAACCACGCTTGACGCTGCTTAACTTGACTTGGGGGAAAGTGAGCACTCTGACCACTGAGCTATCCCTTCCCCTTAGCACTAGATAAGGAACGAAAAACAAAAGAATTTCAAGGGATTATTTCTTTCTCTTTTTTTCCCCTTTTTTTTGGGGGGGGTGAAGGATTGTGATTGCTTTTTTTTTCTTCTTCTTTTAGACAACAGGGGCTAGAGGCGAGTGGTTAAGACCACTTGACGTCCATCCGATGGGTCTATGAAGTCAAGGGTTTGAATCTTGGTGCATGGTGTCTGGTAAATCAAGGGTGGGGGGACTCTACTTTCTCCCAAGTCTACTTCAAGTGCTGCAGACCTGCCAGTGCTGTAATTCTCTCCGTGTATGTATACACGTACCGTAAAATCCCTAGCATAAGCCCACCATCTAGCAAACGCCCACCCCCACTTTGGGCCAAAAGTTGTGCACAGGGGTAACTACCTAGCAAACGCCCACCCTGCTTTTTTCAAAGAGACTATGCTCACTTTCACTTGGATTTGTGCAGACTGTTATGAAAGTCATCTTTTTCCCCTTCTTTACCTTTTCGTGTTTCTTTCCTTTTTCCTTATTCTTTGTCCCCTCTCCTCACTCCCACCCATCCCCAACAAAGTGAATTAAATTACGTCATGCTTTTTCCATTGACGTCTTTTGTCTGTCAGTGACATACCAGTACTTTGACAACGTTTCCTGATGGCCAGAAGTTGGTTCTTGAATCTCTCTGTGCCATTTTTGCCAAATGCCGAAGACAGTCTTACACTGTATCTTTCAAATTGGAAGCCCTCCAGTATCTGGATAACGAAGCAGGTGGGAATGTTTCGGAGTGTGCCCGTGAATTTTCTGTAGATAGGAAGAGGATCAGGGAATGGTGTGAAAACAGAGATAGACTTGAACAGCAGTTCGGAAAAGACAAACAAAAACGGAAACTGTCAAAAGGACCAGCAGTTAGATCTGAACATGTCGACCAAGGTGTGCTGCATTATCTGGAAGATGAAAGATCTGAAGGCAGGGTATTGCGAAACAAGGACCTACAAGCCATGGAACTCGTTGTCCTTCTTTGCCTCAAAGTCCCCTTTTATCTATTTTCCTTCCCTTCTACTCACACGACCTAACTTACATGCTTTCGGGGTTTGTATTCACTCAATCACACGGTTGAGCACAAAAATTACTTTGTGCAAAGGGGTCTATTCCCAGCAAACGCCCACCCCCCAATTTTGCCATAAATCAGTGCACAGGGGGGGTGGGCGTATGTTAGGGATTTTACGGTATATGCAGGTCAAAATGTGCGCATTAAAGATCCTGGTTTTAAAAAAATATTTTATTTATTTTATTCTTTTTATCTTTTTTTTTTATCAAGGATAATAGAATAAGCACTCATGTGCTTTTTTTCATCCAGTCCCCGTGTGTATGCAGTTGTGTAAATATTATCTGTTCCCACCAGCACACGATGGCCTACTCTTACGAAAAGGGAAACAGGATTTAACATGTGCGCAAGATGTAACTGATGTGAGCATTTGGTGGTTTATGGAACATGATGAACACACCCAGCCTAGTCTACTACATCCCCGAAGTCAGAATGTGGCTACCTCCATGGTGGGGGAAGGGGGGAGAGAGGGGGGACAAACAACAGTCACACATGCAAAACCTCACCCTTGGTAAACCTCGGGTAAACCTCACCCTTGGTAAACCTCACCCTTGGTAAACCTCACCCTTGGTAAACCTTGGTAAACCTCACCCTTGGTAAACCTCACCCTTGGTAAACCTTGGTAAACCTCACCCTTGGTAAACCTCACCCTTGGTAAACCTTGGTAAACCTCACCCTTGGTAAACCTCACCCTTGGTAAACCTTGGTAAACCTCACCCTTGGTAAACCTCACCCTTGGTAAACCTCACCCTTGGTAAACCTCACCCTTGGTAAACCTCACCCTTGGTAAACCTCACCCTTGGTAAACCTCACCCTTGGTAAACCTCACCCATGGTAAACCTCACCCTTGGTAAACCTCACCCTTGGTAAACCTCACTCATGGTAAACCTCACCCATGGTAAACCTCACCCTTGGTAAACCTCACCCATGGTAAACCTCACCCATGGTAAACCTCACCCTTGGTAAACCTCACCCTTGGTAAACCTCACCCTTGGTAAACCTCACCCTTGGTAAACCTCACCCTTGGTAAACCTCACCCTTGGTAAACCTCACTCATGGTAAACCTCGGAGCTCTAGCTGAGGAAGGTGAACAATTTTTTAAAAATTTAAAAACTTGATGTATCTTACAGCTTATAGTGCAGGGCTAACCTCAACACAAAGCATTGCACATGATTCATCCTACATTTCATTACGTTATTCTCTCTCTCTCTCTTCTCTCTCTGTGTCTCTTTGTGCGTCTCTCTAGCTCTATCTGTCTGTCTCTCTCTCTCTCCCTCTTTCTCTCTAGTCCTTTGGATGAGACTTTAAACCGAGGCCCTGTGTGCGAATGCACGCAGTACATCTTTTGCACACGTTTAATCCTGTTCCGCTTTTCATAAGAGTAGGCCACCGTGTGCTGGTGGGAACAGATGACAAGATTTACAAAACTGCATACAAACAGGGACTGGATGTAAAAAAAGTACATGAGTGCTTATTCCATTATCCTCGATATAAAAGAATTTAACATAACAAAGAGAATATTTCTCTCTCTCCCTATCTCTGTGTGTGTGTGTGTCTCTCTCTAGCTCCCTCTCTCTCTCTCTCTCTCGCTCACTCTCTCTGTGTCACTCTCTCTTTGCTTCATTTCATACATTTTATTTGTGTCCTGAGTAAAACCATCCAAAGAACTTCAAGCACATTGGGGTGCCCCCCCCCAAAAAAAAAGAAAGAAAGAAAAAAGGGAAAAAAAAAAGAGGAGAAATCTCACCAAACCATTCAATCCCCCCCAAAAAAAAAACAAAAACAAACAACAACACACAATGCAAAAATGAGCACAGGATACACACACACACACACACACACACACACACACACACACACACACACACACAGACTACACACACACACACACACAGAATACACACACACACACACACACACACACACAGTATACACACACACAGAATACACACACACAGAATACACACACACAGAGTACACACACACACACAGAATACACACACACAGAGTACACACACACACACAGAATACACACACACACACACACACACACACACACACACACACACGGAGTACACACACACACACACACACACACACACACACACACAACACACACACACACACACACACACACACAGTATACACACACACACCGTACACACACACCAAACACACACACACACACACACACACACACACACACACACAGAGTACACACACACAGAGTACACACACACACACACACACACACACACACACACACACACACACACAGAGCATCACAAATAATAATAATATATTAAAAAAATCAACCAATAGATCTATATCACCGAGCCATGACAGACACGAAACACTAAACGATAAGCAACTCCAGTGGAGTTGAACATTTGGCAACAAGGCATTGGATCATTTCATCTCCCTCCCTTCCCTCTCTTCTCCCTCCTTTCTCCCTCATCCCTTCTCCACCTCCTAGCCTCCCCCCACTCCCCCCTTGCTTTAAGTGTGCATGATGCGCGCACACACACACATACAAACACACACACACACACACACAACCACACAAACAACACCAGATCTAGATAGATGGCTTGATGAAAAAAAAGCAAATCAATACTTATTCAAAGTATCATCTGGAAATAAAAATTTGACTTTACTTTACTTTACACACCACACACACAAAACACAACACACCTCTCTCTCTCTCTCTCTCTCTCTCTCTCTCTCTCTCTCTCTCTCTCTCTCTCTCTCTCTCTCTCTCTCTCTCAACTTAAATAAATACAGATCTTTTTTTTCTTCTGAATTTGAAAAATCATCACATGGCATACTAACAGCATTACATCAATAAAACCATTCACAAAAAAAAACCTCAGAAAAGAATCAAACTAAAAATGGCGAAAGAAACACACACACACACACCACACACTGTTTTGTAATCCTCAAAGACTAGTGCTCTCAAATAAAGCAGACAGCAAAGCAAGTACAAGGTGAAGAGACTTAGAGAAAGATTCGATACACATATATATTTTTTTTTAATGTAACAGAGTGGACATTGGCCCATATGTCCCATCTCGGCACAGCTTCTCAGGTGGGTACAGCTAGCCAGTTAGGATGTGACCTCTAAAAAATGAGGTTGCATAAATTCTACCTTTCACCATGAAGGCAAAGAGTATGCAATGGAGGGCTTTCGACCACCACCCAAGGAAACAGAGCATTGCACAATTCGCAGGTGTGTCCTGATTTAGTAACACAACGCTGCGACAGGGCTCTGATTGCATGGGAAGTAATCTACTTTCCACCTCATCACATTTAAAAACCCAAACCCAAAAAACCACACCAAAAAAAGGGAAAAAAAAAGAAAAAAAGAAGAGACAGAAAATAAAAACCGGCAAAAACTTCACATGGCCAGATCTTTCACTTTTAACACATGTATACACTCATATGGAGGTAGAAAGGTAAAAGGTAAAGGTGTCCCATAACCTAGGCGGTCATAGGGGAGCGAGACATCAGAGATATCAGCTTCTCTAGAGGCCCGCATGTTGAGGGCGGCGCCCATCTCCTCTCCCTCGCTGCTTGGACATGTGCATGCATGACCCAGCATGCACTTCACCCCCCCCCACATCACCCCCCCCGCCTCCCCCCTCCCCAAGTCACTACACCACTGGCCTCCCCTCAGCCTCAGTCTCCATGTCGATGACCTCGATGAAATGCTTCAGACGCAGAATCTCCTTCAAGCGGTTGGGGATGGGCAGAAGGTCAAGGTCCTTCAGGATGCTGCGACCTTGGTTGACCTTGCCCAGGTGGGTGCGGATGCGGAAGGTGGCCACGTCTTGTAAGGAGCGTGGCTGTGGACAGGATGGGGGTGGGGGTGGGGGTGGGGTGGTGTGTGGGGAGTGGTGGTGGGGGTGGTGGTGTGGGGGGGTGGTGGTGGGGGTGGGGGAGGGGGGAGAGAAGTGGGTGAGAAAATGGAACAGTATCTGTTGTTGTGTGTGTGTTTTTTGTTTTTTTTTTAACATACACATACATACCCATTCCCCCTCCCAACACACACACACACACACACACACACACACACACACACACACACACAGAAACACACACACTCACATACACACATAATACAATGTCAAAAAGGGACAGAATCTGTGTTGTGTATGTTGGTTTGGTTTTTTTGTAACATCGGAGTGGAGAGATTCTTACTGTAAATAAGGTCAGAAACTGTTCAACTTCTGCCAGTTTGGATCAAGGAGGTGGACATACACTGTAGACACTCACATACACACGCACACATGCGCGCACACATACACACACATGCGCGCACATATACACACACACATAACACACACACACCACATACATACACACACACACACTCACATACATGCATACACATACATACCCCCCCCCTCTTCCACACACACACACTTCTACTACCCTCAATGCAATTACATATAACACAAATAAAAACTCAAACTGTTATCTCAAAATTGTTGCAGCTGCTGTTTCGGAAACTGGGGAGAAATTTGATAATAATGGAGATGCCTTGCCCACAGTACATCCCCACTCTCTTGGCCAAGTAGGCATAAGGACAGTCAGCGTTGGAGATGTTCTTCAAAGGCCAACTAGCCCCTGGGCTGCAGCACATAAGGTCTGTGCAAGTCAAGCCTCCTAGTCAGAGAGTCATAGTCGATCACTAAAGACTAAGCTGTAAAGTGGAATTCCATGAGTGGGAAAGAAAGCCACTGATCATACAGCCTCTCTCTTTGCTGTTGCCCCCAGCATCAATGGTTTAATTAATCCAGAACTGGGATAAAGCCACTGATCATACAGCCTCTCTCTCACTGTGCTGTTGCCCCCAGCATCAATGGTTTAATCCAGAACTGGGATAAAGCCACTGATCATACAGCCTCTCTCTCTCTCTGTGCTGTTGCCCCCAGGTCAAAGGTTTAATTAATTAATTAATCCATACCTGGAATCAAGCACAGGCCACAGCTGTCAGCTTCCCCCCCCCCACTTTCAGCTCCTCTCAGCAGCTAATTATTTCATCCAGCTGGTGCCAACAACAGCCAGAACTGACCACACTTGGACCGGGTCAAAGGAAAGGGCGTGTTAAATTTAGCACTCTGGACCCAGTGATGTTGGATTTGTGGGCTGTGAGGCGCTGAAGCCAAGGCAAGTGAGTGACCCCTCAAAAAACAGGGGGGGGGGGGGGAGCGTTTACCTGATGCACGTAGTGCTTGATGAACTGGAAGAGGGGCGGGGTGTTCATGACGCGGATGTTGCGTGGGTACTGCCCGAACACCTGAGGGGGGAAGGTCGCTCCCGCCATCAGCAGCAACTTGAGGGTGCGCTGACGATTGTTGAAAATGGACCAGTAGATGGCCGAGGTATGGCTGCACGCAGGCAACAAAAAACCAACAATATGGCTGTATGCATGTAACAAAAAAAAACCAATTGTTGAAAATGGACCAGTAGATGGCCGAGGTATGGCTGCGTGCACACAACAAAAAACCAACAACGGTTGCTGAAAAATAGAGCAGAGGTATGGCTGCACGCATGCAACAAAAAACCAACAATTGTTGAAAATAGGGCAGAGGTATGGCTGCATGCGTGCAACAAAAAACCAACAACGATTGTTGAAAATGGGGCAAAGGTATGGCTGCATGCATGCAACAAAAAAACAACAACAATAAGGGTTGTTGAAAATGGAGCAGAGGTATGGCTGTATGCGTGCAACAAAAAACCAACAACGGTTGTTGAAAATGGACCAGTAGATGGCCGAGGTATGGCTGCATGCACACAACAAAAACCAACAATTGTTGTTGAAAATGGACCAGTAGATGGCCGAGGTATGGCTGTATGCAGGCAACAAAAAACCAACAACGCATTATGCTTTGTGTGAATATTTTGCTTGCTTTTTTACATGTATATGAAAAATCGCATTTCATGATATACAACAATGTACAACATGATAAAACTGAATAAAAAATGGTTAAAAAAAAACAACAAAAAAACCAACAACGGTTGTTGAAAATGGACCAGTAGATGGCCGAGGTATGGCTGCGTGCATGCAACAAAAAACCAACAACAACTGTTGAAAATGGGGCAGAGGTATGGCTGCGTGCGTGCAACAAAAAACCAACAACGATTGTTGAAAATAGACCAGAATATGGCCGAGGTATGGTTGTGTGCATGCAACAAAAACCCAACAATGATCGTAGAAAATGGAGCAGTAGATTGCACTCGCAATTTGACGACCTGGGTTCAATTCCCGTTCAAGAGGATTTTCCCTCTGGAGTTAACATCAGTGCTGACTCCACTCTCCCCACAAGTCCTTCGGATGAGACTATAAACCGAGGCCCGTGTGCGAACGCACACAAAACATCTTGCGCACACGTTAAATCCTGTTCCGCTTTTCGTAAGAGTATGCCATTGTTTTCCGGTGGGAACTGATGACAATATTTACAAAACTGCACACACACACACACACACATGGGGACTGGATGAAAAAAAGCATATGAGTGCTTATCCCATTATCCTCGATATAAAAGAATAAAAAATATAAAAAAATAAACACACACAACACACCGACAACAACCACTGGGGGGGATTAAAATTTAAGGACTTCCAAGGACTTTCAAGGACCATAGGAACCCTGACAACAACACCCCCCCCCACACACACACACAACAACACCCACACACATACACCCCCACCACCACAATCTGCACTGACTTATCATCCATGAGGTCTAGATCAGCTCCATGCTGGATCAGGGTCTGAGCGTTTATCTGGCAGCCAAAGTAGACACACACACACACACACACACACCCACACACAACCCCACCACCACAATCTGCACTGACTTATCATCCATGAGGTCTAGATCAGCTCCATGCTGAATGAGGGTTCGAGCATTCATCTGGCAGCCAAAGTAGACACACACACACACACACACACACACACACACACACAACACACACTCCCACCACCCCAATCTCCACTGACTTATCATCCATGAGGTCTAGATCAGCTCCATGCTGGATGGGTTTGAGTGTTTATCTGGCAGCCAAAGTACACACACACCCCCACACACACACACACACACACACACACACACACACACACACACACAACAACACACACCCCCACCACCACAATCTGCACTGACTTATCATCCATGAGGTCTAGATCAGCTCCATGCTGGATGAGGGTTTGAGTGTTTATCTGGCAGCCAAAGTACACATCCCCCCACACACACAACACACACAACAACACACACCCCCACCACCACAATCTGCACTGACTTATCATCCATGAGGTCTAGATCAGCTCCATGCTGGATGAGGGTTTGAGTGTTTATCTGGCAGCCAAAGTACACATCCCCCCACCCCCACCCCCCCCCACCACCCCAATCTGCACTGACTTATCATCCATGAGGTCTAGATCAGCTCCATGCTGGATGAGGGTTTGAGCCTTTATCTGGCAGCCAAAGTACACACCCACACACACAACACACACCCACACACACCCACACACACCCCCACCACCCCAATCTGCACTGACTTATCATCCATGAGGTCTAGATCAGCTCCATGTTGGATGAGGGTCTGGGCGTTCATCTGGCAGCCAAAGTAGACACTGGCCAGCAGGGGGGTTTCCCCGTACCGGTCCCTGCAGTTCATGTGGGCCCCCTGACTGACCAGCAGCTCACAGGCTTCAGGCAGGTCCAGCCTGGAAGGGAAACAGAGCACGAGAATCTTGAGTGACCGCTGGGGTCATCTGGTTTTTTTTGTTTATTTGTTTGTTTATTTATTTGTTTATATTGAGGATAATGGAATAAGCATTCATGTGCATTAAAAAAAAAAAAAAAATTCTTCTATCTCTCTATCTCTCTCTCTCTCTATCTATCTATTCATTCGTTCATTCATTCATTTATTCTTTTATAAAATGGCATGGTTCTTACTCAAAAATGCCTAAAAATGCTGCCACTCAAAGACATTATTCCCAAGAATTTTTTAAATTTTGGATGGGGAGGGAGGGAGGGCCACTGCAGCAGAGCAGACTTAGACACTAGCATGAGAAGAAGGGAGAAAGTTACCAAAAAAACACTCGCCACACACACACACACACACACACACACACACACACACACACACACACACACACACACACACTACACACACACACACACACTACACACACACACACACACACACACTACACACACACACACACCACACCACACACACACACACACACACACACACACACACACACTACACACACACACACCCACCCCCCCTCCCCACAACACTCACCTCACAAACAAAAACCACCACACTACACTCACCTAGACACCAACGTGAGAGGCGAATTCCCAAACAGATTCACGTGATCGATATCACACCCTAACTCCAGCCCTCTCCGCAGCAGAGCCACACTCTGGCTGAGCACAGCGGCGTGCAGGAAGTTGCCATGGTGACTGGCGAACTGGGGGTCAGCGCCCCTCAGGAGCAGGTAATCCACCAGGGGCAGGCCACCCTGGTACACCGCCATGAAGAGGGCCGGGGGCCCCGTCCTCCTGGCTCTTCTGGTTCAGGAAGCCGGCCACGTCATGGCTTCGGCTCCGGCTTTTCCTCCCCCTCACTACCCCTACCCCTTCCCTTCTTGCTGTTGAGCTACCAACACTGCCGTATGACGATGACGATGACCCCTGACCTTTCTGGGAGGATGAGGAGGAGGGGTGGTGGGGGGTGGGGGGGTAGTCGTAGTCCGGGGAACCAAACTCAGCCTGGAAGACTGGGGGGAGGGGGGGTGGTGGGGGTGGGGGTGGGGGGTGGGGGTGTTTGTGGCCGCCATTTCCTCCCCCTCCTCCTCTCTCCCTCTCTACACCATTGGCCCTGGCTGTGGGAACGGTCCCGACCCCGGCCCTGAATGACCTTGAACCTGCTGCCGATGCGACCCCGGAGTCTCCACCCCCCTCCTCCCCCCCCCCCCTGCCACCACCTCCCCCTTCCCTCCTCCTGCCCCCTCATCCCGTGTGCCGTGACAGGAAGGGGAAGGAGGGGAAGGTGGGGGAGGACACAACCTCGCTCCTCACGTGATAATCTTCTGCCTCTGCCTGAAAGGGGAGAGTGGTGGAGGAGGAGGAGGAGGAAGGGGTCAAGGTTGTTGCTCCCTGACCTCCGACCTGGATGCCGTGGAGGCAGTGGGTGCGAGGCTCCCGGGAAACACTGGTGGGGTGGCTGGGGCCGGGAGTAGCAGCGCTCCTGGGAGCTCTTGATGGGGTACCTCTCCACCCCCTTTCTGCCCCTTAATCTGCCTTTCCCCCTTCTCCTCCCTCTCCCCTGCTTCTTCTCCCTTTCCTCCTTCTCTTTCTTCTCCCTCTCTCCCTCCTTCACCCCCTTCTCCTCATTCTTCTCCTCCTTCTTCTTCTCCCCCTCCACCCCCTCCTCCTCCACCCCCCTTCTCCTCCACCCCCTTCTCCCCCTTCCTCTCACCCTCCCCCTCCTTCACCCCTTTCTCCCCCTCCTTCTCCCCTTTCCCCCCTCCTTCTCCTCCCCACCCTCCTCACCATCCCAGAATCCGAAAGGCACGCACACCTCTTCCACCAAGAAGCACACGAAATCCAAGTTGCCCTTGAAACAGGCGATGTGCAAAGGGCTGTACATCCTCTGGAAATAGGAGATGCGAGTGCGCTGACTGGCAGACGCCCCTGCCCTGATCAACCGCTGGGCCACCTGCGTACCCAAGGAAGGACTGGAAGGGGAAGGGTGGGAAGGTTGCCCTCTCCCTCCTCCCTCTGCTCCTCTTCCCCCTCCCCCCCCATCACCAGGGCTAACCCTACGGGCGTGAGACCCTGAGAGTTGGGGCGGTTGAGGTCGGCGCCGTATTGCACCAGGAGTTCGATCATGGGCAGGTCCAGGTTGCGCACTGCCTGGTGGATAGGCGATTCCAGCTCTTGAGCGTTGTTGTTGTGGTGGTGGTGGTGGTGGTGGTTGTCGTGGTGGTGGTGGGTGTTGTTGATGTTGAAAGTCTGGTTGACGTCTTCGCCGTGGTCCAACAACAGTCGCGCGAGATGAATGTTGCGGCGTAGGATGGCCGCGTGGAGGGGGAAGGGGGTGCAACAGAAGGAGAAGACATCTCCTCCTCCTCCTCCTCCTCCCATCCCCATCCCCTCCCTCTGCCCCTGCCCCAGCCCTGGGTGTGGGTCCAGGCAGAGGCCCCCCAGTGGTGTTGTTGTTGCTGCGTGGTGGGGGACGAGTGTGGGCCCCGTGCTGTATCAGGAGGTTGGACAGGGCTGGTGTCTTGTTCAGGGCTAGCTGTAGGGGTAACAGCTGTCCACAGCATTCTGCGTTCACCTGTATGAGGGGTTTCAGAGGTTAGGGGAGGTGTGGTGTGGCTTGTTGATGGAGAGAGGGAGAGAGAGAGAGAGACAGACACAGACAGACATAGAGACACAGACAGACAGACACACACACACACATATATGTAACACATATATTTATGGGTCATTCTCAGAAACATGTGAGGCATGATAGTGACCTACTTTACACATCTGCCATTTGGCTGAATTAAGTTTAAAATTGTGGTGAATGCCGTTTACTGGTTGTGTTTAATTAAAAAAAATAAAATTTAAATGTTTTTATGACCATTTGTGTTTTTGCTTTTAAATATTGTGAATTTATTTCACCAAATTGCTCATTCCAACATGGCGGATTTGTGACATTTTGGTGCATACTTTATTCAGATTGTTCTTCTGACTTGAAAGACTGCTAATTTGAAACACAACTTGTATATGAAGTAATGCCCAGATGTTGTTTCAAGTTCCCTAGAAGAAAAATTGTACTTTCTTTGTCATGGACATTAAATAGAGGGCAGATTAAAAGCTTGTTGCGGTTGTGACGTTGGTTTCCCAAAGTAGGCCCAATTTTAACAATTTACTCACAAAGAACTATATATTATCATCAACACATTATAGCCACAAGGGATGAATTAAACTGTTAACAGTATAAAGAAAACATTGTTTTTGATCAGCTGGAGCTCCTATTCTCGTAAATTGCTTGAAACCCCAGATGACCAACATGGTTTCCCTTTTTTTATGTCACAACCAAACGATGTAAATCTGTTGCAAAATCCGGCACATTCTTTCACTGACCAAGATTTTCAGGTAGGTACTTCATCTTGACCTTAAATATCTCTGACACATACTTTTTCCCGCCAAAGGAGTATCGCGATGCTATAATTAGAGTTCCAGTCTTTGGTTTCTCCCAGCTTTTTCATGTCACAACCAAACGCAGCATTTGATCAATAATAATATTGATTGATATATCACTTTAATTACATAAATCAATGTAGATAATGTTAACAGAATGCATTGTTTCTAATTTAAGATGGTGTTTTTTTTTCCATTTGTGTTTAAATTGCTACACTTGGGTGATTTGTGGTTTTGAAGGGTGTGGTTTCCATGTCACAACCAAACGGTTTCCATGTTACAGCCGTAACAAAAAACATCTAACTCTAAAATGACAAATTAGTATAAATAATGTTAATAGAATGCATTGTTTCTAATTTAAGATGGTGGATTTTTTTTCAATTTGTGTTTAAATTGCTTCACTTCAGTGATTTGTGGGTTTTGAGGGGTGTGGTTTCCATGTCACAACCAAACGGTTTCCATGTCACAACCATAACAGATCACTCTAAAATGACAAATCAATGTAAATAATCATAATAATGTTAATAGAATGCATTGTTCCCAAATCAAGTAGGTTGTTTTTTGGATTTAATTTGTGTTTTCATTGCAACAATTTCAGGTTTTGTGCTTTTGAAGGGTGTGGTTTCCATGTCACAACCAAACGGTTTCCATGTCACAACCGAAACATATTACTTCTATAAGGCATTAATATTAAACAGCTTCCATTCTTATGTAAAGAAAACTGTTTAGTTTAATGGATATCATTCTGTGGTTTAAGTTCAGGATAATCTGGGGGATGCTTGCTGTGGTCATTTGTACAAAAACCAAACTTTAAATCTGGGTATACAAAATGTCTTAGAGTGTCATTACAAAAAAGCAAAAACATATTCTTTGTCGATGATTGTCATACTTCCAATTGATAGTATTGTTTTATAGATAAAAAACAAAAGCATTTGTGAGTGTTTTTTGTTTGATATTTTGTGTAAAAAGATGTTTTAATGCTACTTTTGGTTTCCATGTCACAACCGCAACACAGCTAAAAATAGAACCTTTATGCCTCAATTACAAAAAAAAAAATTTATGATTCATAATTTTTTCAACAGATTGCACTTTGCAACAGAGTACTCTAATATATGACAAGAAGGCAAAAACTTCCAAGGACATTTATTTTTCAAGGTCTATGTCACAAAAACCTCACATGTTTCTGAGAATAACCCATATATGCTTTCCTTCTTATTCCTTCACTTCACTTCTTTTAGTTTTTCAATTTTGTAAAAAAAAAAATTTGGGGGGGGGGGGGGGGGGGGGGCTGGATCCAATTAAAAACCCTCCTTAAACACACATGTAATACTGAATTCATTACCCTTAGAAAATTGTTTTTTTCGTTTGATCACTCTCAATCTCACTCTCTTCCTCTCTCTCTTCCTCCTTCCCCCTCTCTCTCCCCTTCCCTTCCTCTCCCCCCCTCTCTCTCACCATGGCTCCATGTTTCAGGAGTATCTCCAGCAGTGACCTGGTTGAGGAGGATGGTCAGCCCCACAGCGTTCATGTTTTCCACACACCCCTCTTCCTCCCTACCTCTCTCCCTCCCTCCCTCTCTCTTTCCTCTCTCTCCTTCCCACCCTCTCCTCTCTCTCTGCTTCCCTCAATCTCTTTAACTCTTCAATTGTTATTGGCTGCATGCGCAAGAATTGGTCAAATGCAAGCACTTTGATTTGTTTTTGCAAGATATAGCGCTATATAAATTCCATTTATTATTATCATTATTATTATTATTATTACCTTGGCTCCATGTTTGAGCAGTATCTCCAGCAGGGTAACCTGGTTGAGCAGGATGGCCAGCCCCACAGCGTTCATGCTTTCCTGCCCGTCGCACAGGTTGACGTCGGCTTCGAACCCCAGCAGCAACCGCAGCAACTCTTCATCACATGTCGACACTGCCGCCATCAGCGGGGTCTCCACGCCTAGAGGACACAAGAGGCGAGGATGATGAAAAAAAAAAAAAAAAAAGAAGACCCAAGTAACACCCCTCCCCCCCTGAAACCCCCCCCCCAAAAATCAACCCAACAAACCCCCATACCAGGGATAATGTTTCCAGTGTCTGGGCTTGATCCTAGTTCTGGATTAATTGATTAATTAATATATATATATATATATATATATATATATATATATATATATATATATATATATATATATTATATATATATATATATATATATATATATTATATAATCTACCAAGAAAATGAAAGCACTGGCAGAGTTGACACCATGAGGTTGGCTTAACTTGACGGAGATGGCATGACACAGCACAGTGGCACAACACAGCACACTGGCATGACAGCACTGTAGCATGACAAGGCACTGCATGGCAGTGATGGCATGGCACAGTGGTATGACATGACATGGTGGCATGACATGGCACGGCACGGTGGCAGGGACATGGCACGGCCTGGAACTTACCCGTGGTGAAGTTTTTTGGGGTAATTTTCTTTTTTTTTTAATTTTAATAATTCTAATGTTTTTATAAAAAAGTTAATTAAAAAAAAAAAATTGTAGTTGTTGTTTACTGGGGTGTAGTTGACAGGGCCCCTGCAGCCAGGAGGCGGGCACACACGTCCATTACCCGAGCGCGGGCGGGGAGGGATAAACCGCGAGGCTCCTCCACACCTCCCCCCCCCCCTCACTCGCCCCCCGCCACCCCCGCAACAACCCCCGGTAGTGCACCAACAGCCGGTACACCTGTTGCTGGCTCTTGGCACCTGCACTGCTCCTGCTTTTGCTCCTGTAGGAGTTTCTGTACCTGGTTTGGGACACACACAGGATTAGGGGTTATGCCACAGTGCGCAAATCCACACGCGCACGCACGGCACGCACGCACACTTGCATGCACACACACACACGCATGCACACACACGCATGCATGCACACACACACACACACACACACACACACAACACACACACACACACACACACACACACACACACACACACACACACACACACACACACACACATGGAAAAGCCCATGTCATTTTTTTTCACTAGAAAAAAAAAAGGTAAAGTGACCACAGGTGACCACAGCTGTCAGTCAGTTTCCCCCACTTTCAGCTCCTCTCAGCTGCTAATTAACCCGTCCAATCCCAGTCCAGCCAGGGATAGCCTAAAGGTCAAAACATTGCACTGGCAATTTGACGACCCGAGTTTGATTCCCATTGGAGGAGATTTTTCCCCTGGAGTTAACATCAGTGGTGACTCTACTCTCTCCCAAAAGTCTTTCGGAGGAGACTAAAAACCACGGCCCCATGTGTGAACGCATGCAAAACATCTTGCGCACATGTTAAATCCTGCTCCGCTTTTCATAAGACTAGGCCATCATGTGCCGGTGGGAACAGATGACATTTACAAAAAGCAGCCCAAATCACTCACACACAACGAGACACTGCCAATGGATAGTCTGTCTATCTCTCTCACAATTCAATCAACAAAGCAGCCCAAACACACACAATGAGACACTGCCATGGATAGTCTATAGATCTCTCTCACAATTCTTTCTTGAAACAAAGCAGCCCAAACACACACAATGAGACACTGCCATGGATAGTCTATAGATCTCTCCTCTCTCTCTCTCATCTCACTCTCGTCTCTCACTCTTCTCTCTCATCCTCTCTCTCTCCTCTCTCTCTCTCTCCTCTCCTCTCTCTCTCTCTCTTTGAAAAATAAAGATTCATTCATAAAGATTCTCTCCTCTCTCTCTCTCTCTTGACAGATGGTGGTGGATTGATGTTTTCAGTTGTTTATTTCATCTTGTTCTCTTGTTTGCTCTTTACCTATTAACACTTTTCTATTCTTTCGTAATCAAAATCTTTTTTATGTAACTTCTGATTTTTGTCTTCTGATCGAGTGCATTTTTATTACCTTATCATAATATACTGTCCTTATTCTTGTGTGTTGTTTGGTACTGCGTAAAGCTTTATTGTTTAGTATCTTTTCAACTTGATGTATCCTTGAAAAGGGCGGGACTGGATGTAAAAAAAGCACACAAGTGCTTATCTATTATCCTCGAATAAAATACTTTGCCTTGCCTTGCTTGTCTTGCCTTGCCTCTCTCTCTCTCTACTCTTCTCTCTCCTCTCGGTCTCTCTCATCTCTCTCTCTCTCTCTCTCTCTCTCTCTCTCTCTCACAATTCAATCAACAAAGCAGCCCAAACATCCACACACAATGAGACACTGCCATGGATAGTCTGTCTCTCTCTCTCACAATTCATTCTTGAAACATAGCAGCCCCAATCACTCACCTCTTGCAGACGCCCTTCTTCAATGAGGGCACAGAAAGAGCAGGTGTCATGGCAGGGCGAGTCAGCCCCCCCTCCTCCATCTCTCCCAGTCCCATGATCAATCCTCTCTCTCTGCCTCTCTCCCTCTCCAGCCTTTGGCCACTCTGTGTGTGTCTGTGTGTTGCCACAGAGAGAGGGTCCAGTTTTGGGCTACCAAAAAACCAAAACGTAACAAAAAATCTCAGCCACAATTGACTTTTCTCACTCTGCAAATCAACAAGAACACAGACATCATGATAAAAAATCAGTTTATCATTAATCTTCCAAAATTTTTTTTTTAAGCAAGTGATTCTTATAAATAAAATTAAACACACAATACCTATACACTAGATAGAGGCTGCTCAATACAAACTCCAGGAGAAACATATTTTTCATAACAGCAAACTCCCATTTGTATGCATACAGTATACATACACTCACACAGTACAAAACACATGCAGAACATCTTGCACACACGTTAAAACCTGTTCTGCCATTTGGAAGATTCTAAGAGTCAGACCATTGATTTTGCATGCTGTGGTTGTGGTAGGAACACATGACAAAATTTTAAAACAACGCATGCAAACATGTGACCAAGTGTGTTTCTAAAGACATGTAGATCGTTCCTGAAGTCAGAATGCATGCTGCATGGGAACGTTATGGTGGGCAAACAGTTGTATACTAATTACTATACATTAATGTATACATGTCATGTATTATAACATGTACACATTATTTAATCTTAAGTGTTTTTGACTTGACTTACACACACACACACACACATCATATATATATATATAATATATATATATATATATATAAATATATATATATATATAGTATATATATATATATATTATACATATATAATCTCACCAATATTGGTGAACCTCAAGCCTCTTGCCACAGAATCAGAGAATGAAAAACAATCAAACGAAACAGAAACCCTGCAAATAATTTAATATCAAGGCCCTAAGCTAATGGAGTAATGCAGTCCCACACATGACATCCATAGCCCAGTGCCCTGTCTAAGCCCCTGCAGAGCTGAAGTCTTTCACCAACATTAAATATCCAGATAGACAACAAAAACAATAATGGAAGGGATACATGTAAGCATGTAATTTTTTTTTTGTAAACACAAAAACCAAGGTATGGTTTAGATTTGATGCTGGAATAACTGCAGCATTTTTCTTGTGGATTTTTCAGAGAAAGCTTGAGATGTTGCTGGCTGGGCATTTGAGTTAGTGATGGTGTGGTTGTGGTGGGGCTCCCTTAAAGTGTCTGCTGCCATGGTGACTTTGTAGGGCTTCACAAAGGATGTTCAAAGGATGTGTCGTCTGCTGCCGTTTCGTCTCTGACCACTCTAGAAAAGCGATCTATTGATCTACACATTTCCCATTGCTGAATGACAGTCAAGAAGTACCTCTGCATAAAACGAGACGTCAAATGATAGGTCAGGACAAGTGGACATATCATGAAAAATAAATCAATCACAGTCGTCTTACCTCAGATATTAAAGAATCTCACCGACAAAATAACAGACTCCCTGATTGGGCCTTAAAAAGAAACTACCGGTTTCTCACAACGGGCTGGGCAGTTTCCTGCCCGAACATAGACTGCGGTGAAATAAAGTGTATTTAGTTCTCACGATCAAGAGTAAGATCCACCTTTACTTAGCCAACATTTATCCAGCCTACGTAGGTTTAAGCCTACCTTTCGTTGCTTCGTCTGTTGAGGTCACAACATTCTGCCTTGACCTTAGTCTGATCCCAATGTGGCAATTGTCTCAAAAGTTTCGCATTTGTATGAGCGAGTTTCTTTTCTTACAGTACAACTACTCTGAGGGATTCAATTTCCCCACGTAAATGACATCGTGATATTTGCAGATGCAAACTGATCCATGGACGGAGAGCGATACAGATCAGACAAACCGAGATGGGGAGAGGAATGGGAAGGGGGTAGGCCTAGTTGGTTTTAAAAAAAAGTTACATTTACGAAGAGAAGCAAAACAAATGTAGGCCTAGTTGCAGTCTAAAAAAGTTACTTTTTCCTTTTTTTTCTTTTGCTTTTCCGTCTTTTATATAAAAAAAAATCAAGCCGTTCTCTTTCCCCTGTGTTCTATGTTTCTTGATCAGTTTTCTCAAGGTGTGCGTCTCTCTCTCTCTCTCTCTCTCTCTCTCTCTCCCCTCGTCCTTCGGATGAGACTTTAAACCGAGGCCCCGTGTGCGAACGCACGCAGAACATCTTGCGCACACGTTAAATCCTGTTCCGCTTTTTGTAAGAGTAGGCCATCGTGTGCCGGTGGGAACAGATGGCAATATTTACAAAACTGCATACACACGGGGACCGGATGAAAAAAAGCACATGATTGCTTATT
>CM060349.1:5868711-5881211 GCA_030674155.1 Stramonita haemastoma
CTTCAATTCTTATATTACGTTTGCCGTTTTAGAGCTAATAGCTGTGCATCTATTGCCGCTTCTTTCTCATTTTGTGGTATTCTTCAGTTCCACAGCGCAGCAGTAGTCAGGGACGCTTTCAATACGATCGTGTCTGTGCCTGTCTCTAGATTTGGTCTTCTTCTTCTTCCATTAATGTTCAACGGTCAGTAGTTTGACCATTATTAACATTTTGGTGAAGTGCAACTGTGTGTAATCATGTCATCTGTTTCCATCCATCGGCACACAATGGCCTACTCTTACGAAAAGTGGAACAGGATTTAGCGTGTGCGCAAGATGTTCTGTGTGCGTTTGCACTCGGGGTCTTCGTTTATAGTCTCATCCGACGCACTACTGGGGGGAGTGGAGTCAGCACTGATGTTAACTTCAGAGGAAAAATCCCCACAATGGGAATCATGTCAAATTGCAAGCCAATGTTCTAACCACTAGGCTATCCAGTATCCTGTCTGTCCCCCATGGTCTGATAAGGGGAAGAGAACATTTTCCCAGTTGAAAGTTATGCGTGGTTTCACTGTCTTGTATGGGGTTGGGATAAAGATATCTGATGCCCAATTGCTGAATTAGAATGACGAGCTTCCTCAAAAGTTCCAGATGTCCACGCTCACCGGAAGAAGAAAAACCTGAACATTTAAAATGATTTAACTGCTACAGTTAGGACATGTATCTGTGGGGTAGGTTTTGGAAAGGGGTTTTGGGAGAGATAGGCGCAAGGTTGGCAAAATGCAACAGAGGAAAAGAAAGGTGAAAAAAAGTTAAGACTTGTCAACGTGTTGTACTGATTCAAGATACCAAAAGTTGTTATACAAGTATGTATACCTGCATGTAGTGATGTACAGTAAGTTTGAGAACCATAGCCAGCCTGAGCACAGGTTATTCAGTGTATTGCAGTTCACACACACACACACACACACACACACACACACACACACACACACACACACACACACACACACACAGAGTATGTATCACTGTTTGCATGCATGATTGTGTATGTGCAGGTGTGCTCTTAGTCTTATGCATGTGAATTTTCACTTGTGTGTGTATACTATACTATAATATAATATCAAAACAAGCATACATCAATCAATGTTGTGTGTGTGTGTGTGTGTGTGTGTGTGTGTGTGTGTGTGTGTGTGTGTGTGTGTGTGTGACTGCGTTTGTGCATATGTGTGTGTGTGTGTCACTGTGTGTGTGGTGTGTGTCACTGTGCATGTGCGTGCATGCGTACGTGCATATGTGTGTGTGAGTGTGTGTGTGTGTGTGACTGTGTGTGTGTCACTATGTGTGTGTCACTATGTGTGTGTGTGTGTGTGTGTCACTGTGTGTGTGTGTGTGCGTGCACGTGTGTCACTGTGTGTGTCACTGTGTGTGTGTCACTGTGCATGTGCATGCATGCGTACGTGCATATATGTGTGTGAGAGAGTGTGTGTGTGTGTGTGTGTGTGTGTGTGTGTGTGTGTGTGTGTGTGTGTGTGTGTGTGTGTGACTATGTGTGTGTGTGTGTGTGTGTGTGTCACTGTGTGTGTGTGTGTGTGCGTGTACATGTGTGTGTGTCATTCTGTGTGTGTCTGTGTGTGTGTCACTGTGCGCACGTGTGTAAGTGTGTGGGTGTGTATATGTGTGTGTGTGTGTCACTCTGTGTGTGTGTGTGTGTGCGCGCGTGTGTGTCACTGTATATATATATATATATTATATGTGTGTCACTGTGTGTGTGTGACTCTGTGTGTGTTACTGTATGCGTGTGTGTCACTGTGTGTGTGTGTGTGTGTGTGCGCACGTGCGTGCGTGCATGCATGCGCTCACGTGTGTGTGTGTGTGGACAGAGCGGAGTTTGCACTGGACAAGAACAAGAAGAAGAAGAAGCGGGAGTTGGCAGACGAGCAGAAGCAGGAGATCAAGGAAGCCTTCGACCTCTTCGACACCGACAAGGATCGCTACATCGACTACCATGAACTCAAGGTCAGCCATTAAGTGATTCACCCTCTTGCATTCCGTGTCTCTTAACACAAATTGCCCCATCATTTCGCATTCCATCATGAAATCGGGTCAGGCACACATGCTGGCTGGCCTTTTCCCAGGGTTCGCGCTAGGATTTTTTAAAACCGGTACTGCCAGTTGCCATTTCAGAGATATCTTGACCAACTCCCCCAAAATCAGTCCCCAGAAAATAAAATCCGGTACGTACTGTGAACAAAACGAAACTATTCAGTGAGGGGGTGGGGGCGGGGGGGATTGTTCGGCAGCAAAACTAAATCTAAATTGAACGCGAGTCTCTCAGACTTTGACTGCCGTGCTGCTGCCACTGCTTCTTGGGCACGAAGCCACGCAGGAAATTTTTTTTTCTAGCGCCTGTGTTACTGTCTGTGTCAGTCTGTTGTTTTGCATGGCATCATTCGTGTGACTTGTATTCTTCTTTCTTGTTTCTATGCTTAGCGCTCATCTAGATCTTTTGTTCAATTTAGATTTAGTTTTCGACTCTTCTCTCTCAAAGCAACGCGCAATTACCGGTTATCGCGAACCCTGCTTTTCCTCCTTCTAAGTACATACGCGCAGCTATAATTACTTCCAGAATCTCAACAGGATTTCTCCTTCTAGCCTGATAGAGGTTTGGCATGTGGTAGTGATGGTCACAGCGTTATGGAAATCTACTGTGTGTAAATCCCGGCAAATTCCGGTTTGGGACTTAGGGGGGTAATTATTCAATCCCAGCAAATCCCGGATCAGGACTAAGAGGGTTAACTAACTAAGCCATGTTTGTATTAGACTAAGGTAAAGTGAAGGTGTCCCTTAACCTTTGTGGTCGTAGTGGAGCAAGGTATCAGAGACCTCAGCTTTTCTAGGGCCAGCATGTTGAAGGCGGCGCCCATCTCCTCTCCCTCGCTGCTTTACCTTCCCTGACCCTAAAGAGGGTAGGTACCCATTTACAGCTGTGTGAACTGGGGGGACTGTACTGAAGCCAAGGCATGGAAACGGTCACCCATCCAACTGGTAACCACGCTCAACACGGCTTAACTTGACTTGGGGAAAGCAGTGGCTCTGACCTGTATTAGACTACTGCACAGTATTCTTCATTTTCTTCTTCATTGAAAATTTCAACAGCAACTATTGTATGTTGTATATAAGTGAGGGGGTGGGATAGCTCAGTGGTCAGAGCGCTCGCTTACAGGAAAAAAAAAAAAGAGAAAATAATGGGTAGGCACTGCACTTGCGGCATTGCACTCTCCACAGGGAGAGCAGCTCGAATTTTAAGCAGAAGTATCTCCTGTGACATAAAGTGGCCTTAAATATAAAAAAAGAAGAAGAAAAAACCTGTGTTGTGAAATTGCTAGTGCAATGTTCTAACCACTAGGCTATCCCGCCCCCTTCCCCCCCCCCCCCCCCCCCCCCCTGTGTTACAGCGCACAAATCCAACATCACTCAGTCAAGAGTGCTAAATTTAGCATGCCTCGTTCTTTTACCTCATCCCAAGTGTGGTCAGTTTCTGATATAATTAGCACCAGCTGGCTCCATCTGGGCTGGGATGGAATGGGTTAATTAGCAGCTGAGAGGAGCTGAAAGTGGGGAAACTGACTGACCCCTGTGGTGTGTGTGTGTTTCAGGTGGCTATGAGGGCTCTGGGCTTTGACGTGAAGAAAGCCGACGTGCTGAAAATTTTACGTGACTATGACAGGGAAAACACAGGAAAAATCAGCTTTGATGACTTCAATGAAACAAGTGAGGATTTTTTGTTGTTGGGTTGTGTGTGTGTGTGTGTGTGTGTGTGTGTGTGTGTGTGTGTGTGTGTGTGTGTGTGTGTGTGTGTAGTGTGTGTGTGTGTGTGTGTGTGTGTGTGTGTGTGTGTGTGTAGTGTGTGTGTGTGTGTGTGTGTGTGGTGGGTGTGGTGTGTTTGTGTTTATTTTATTTTGTTTGTTTGTTTTTATTTTATTCTTTTATATCGAAGATAATGGGTAGTGTGTGTGTGTTGGTGTGTGTGTAGTGTGTTTGTGGTGTGTGTGTGTGTGTGTGTGTGTGTGTGTGTGTGTGTTGTCTGTGTGTGTGTGTGTGTGTGTGTGTGTGTGTGTGTGTGTGTGTGTGTGTGTGTGTGTGGTGTGTGTGTGTGTGTGTGTGTGTGTGTGTGTGTGTGTGTGTGTGTGTGTGTGTGTGTGTGTGTGGTGTGTGTGGTGGGTGTGGTGTGTTTGTGTTTGTGTTTATTTTATTTTGTTTGTTTGTTTTTATTTTATTCTTTTATATCGAAGATAATGGGTAGTGTGTGTGTGTTGGTGTGTGTGTAGTGTGTTTGTGGTGTGTGTGTGTGTGTGTGTGTGTGTGTGTGTTGTCTGTGTGTGTGTGTGTGTGTGTGTGTGTGTGTGTGTGTGTGTGTGTGTGTGTGTGTGTGTGTGTGAGATTTACAGTGTTTGCAGTTGTTGTCATCATCATTGATGGTGTTGGTGGTAGTGGTGGTGGTTTCTGTTCAATCATACTGACAGAGAGAGAGACAGAGGGCAAGTTAAGGCAAGGCAGATTCTTTCATTTGAGGATAATGAATAAGCACTCACAAGCTTTTTTTATATCCAGTCAAGGAGAGAGAGAAAGAGAACAATGAATAATGAACAGGATTTATTCTTCAAGCCAGAAAGAGGGTGAGAGAGAGAGAGAGAGAGAGAGAGAGAGAGAGAGAGAGAGAGAGAGAGAGAGAAAAAAAAACAACAACTGTAGTGTGGTTAGCGTGCATCTCTATGATTGTCTGTTTTTAGGATGATGATGATTATGATTATGATGACAGTGATAATGATGACGACAATGATGACTACGATGATGATAGACAGTGATGATGATGATGACGACAGTGATTATAATGATGATGATAATGACGACAGTGATGATGATAATGATGACAATGACGATGATGATAATGATGATGATGATGTTGACAACAGTGATGACGATGATGATGATGATGACAATGATGATGACGATGACAATGATGATGATGGTGATGATGATGACAATGATGGTGATAATGATGATGGTGATGATGATGATGACAACAGTGATGATGATGATGACAACAGTGATGATGATGATGATGATGATTGTGACAACAGTGATGATGATGATGATGATGATGACTGTGGCAGTGACAGACATGATGTTGGAGCGAGACCCCCAGGAAGAAATTCTCAAGGCCTTCAAGCTGTTTGACGACGACACCTCCGGCAAAATCAGTCTGCGCAACCTCAGACGAGTGGCCAGGTCAGTTTGGGCCCCTGGGATGTTGGTTTGGGTTTTGTTGGTGGTTTTCTTGATGATATTGCTCTTACTTTACTTTTATTCTCTGGCCATGTAGTATGCTGTGTATTGTATGTGCATGCGTTTTTTCCTTATTTTTTATTGCTAGTCAAAATTTTCACGTTCGTATGTAACCTATTTAAATTGATTTGATTGTACAGCGCAGTGAGCCCATGTTTTTGGGTATCCGTGCTATATAAGCCTCCATTTAAATTTTTTTTAATTTTATTATTATTATTGTTGTTGTTGTTGTTGTTATCATTATTATTATTATTATTATTATTGTTATTATTATTATTTAAACCTTTCAGTACGGTAAGCCTGTTTTCTGGCTCAGCTTTCTGCTGCCTTTCAGTCCTGTAAGGAGGAAAACCGGCGCAACCGAATTTTCTTTCAGTTTCTGAGGTGCAGAAGAGTGCAAAATGGGTACCTAGGTAAATTTTACATACACACACACAAAGCTTTATAAACATTGTCGTGGGAAAGGAGAAGCAGTGTTTGCCGTATCCAAACTGCTTTCCAGAGTCCATTGATGCCAGTTAGCCGCATGACGGATCACTATAAACAAACCCTCCTCTGGTGCCGTTATCGCCGGGAAATCGGCTGACAGGACTGAAGGGGAGAGCGCTGGGGCAGGAATTCAGGACAGGGGAAGTAATTGTCAGCAGATGTTCAGTGCTGTAAGGGTTAAAAATATTATCGTTGTATCGGGATTGCTCAGTGGTCAGAGGGCTTGCTTTCTCCCTGCCAATGTTAAGCAGTGTCGAGCGTGGTTACCAAAGTGTGTTTCGGGAGGACGTTTTCCATGTTTGGGGGACAGGATAGCCTAGTGGTCAGAACATTGCGCTCGCAATTTGAGGACCCAGGTTCGATTCCTGTTCAAGGGGATTTTTCCCCTGGAGTTAACATCAGTGCTGACTCCACTTCCCCCAAAAGTCCTTCGGATGAGACCATAAACCGAGGCCCCGTGTGCGAACGCACACAGAACATCTTGCGCACATGTTAAATCCTGTTCCGCTTTTCATAAGAGTAGGCCATTGTGTGCCAGTGGGAACAGATAAGATTTACAAAACTGTGTACAATTGTTATTGATTGCTTGTGTGATGTATAGGTTGAATGCAAGCACTTTGGTTTGTTTTTACAAGACATAACGCTATATAAATTCTGTGTATTATTATTATTATTATTATTATTATTATTATTATTATTATTATTATTATTACCATTTACACACTGGGACTGGATGTAAAAAAGCATAAGAGAGGTTATTCCATTATCCTCAATATGAAAGAATGAAAAAATATATCATAATATCTCTTTGTTCCAGAGAGCTGGGCGAAAACATGACGGATGAAGAACTGCGAGCCATGATTGATGAGTTTGATCGAGACGGGGATGGAGAAAGTAAGATTGTCATGTTTGTATTTTGTTTTTTTTGTATTTTGTACCACTTTATGTCACAGCAGATTTCTCTGCGTGAAATTCGGGCTGTTCTCTCTCCCCGGGGGGAGCACATCACCACAGGTGCAGCGCCTACCCATTTTTTTTTTCCTGTATGCAACTGTATTTTGTTTCCCTATCAGAGTGGCTTTTTTCTACAGAATTTTGCCAGGGTCAACCCTTTTGTTGCCGTGGGTTCTTTTACGTGCACTAAATAGTGATTTTTAACACATGGGACTTCAGTTTATCGTCTCATCCGAAAGACTAGTGCCTAGACCACCACTCAGGGTCTTATGGATGGGGAAAAAGTTTGGGGCCCAAATGGGGTACGAACCACCGCACACTCCGACCCAGACTTTTTGCTTTCTAGGCAAGGCGCGTTACCTCCTTCACCACCGATTCACTATTGTCAAGATGCTTTAAGGTGTTTATTTTCTCCTGTTTGTGGTTGTTGTGTGCAACATATATTTATTTTATGCTTGTTTTCTTTACTCTTTTTATCATTATTTTTCGATGGCATCTTAAAAAGGCCAACAGGAATATCAAATATTCCTGTGAGTGAATGCGATCGACATTTCTAAATTCTGAAAAGTGTCTTGCTGTAAGGTACCACAGCAGGTGAAGCTTCAGTCACCACCGGGACCTCTAATGAAGGCTCATCCAGGAGCCGAAACTCCAGTCAGGTCAGGCCAAAGGCATGGTCAGTTCTTACTCCAAAAATGCCATCATTGAAAGATTTTCTAGAGGTTTTTTGAATTTTTTTTTTAATCCTTTTAGTCCCAAACCGGGATTTGCCAGGATTGAGTAATTGCACCCCCTGAATCTTGAACCAGGATTTACACACAGCAGATTTCCATCACGCAGTGACCATCACTGATTGGTACCATATGCCAAAGCTCTATCAGGCTAGAGGTAGAAACCTTGCTGAGAGTCTGGAAGTAATCATAGCTGCTGGTATGTACTTAGAAGGAGGAAAAGGCCAGCCAGCATGTGTGCCTGACCTGATTTTGTGATGGAATGCGAAATCTAGGGGCAGTTTGTGTTCAGAGAATCCAAATGCAAGAGGGTTAAGCAGCATCAAGCGTGGTTACCAGTTGGATGGGTGACCGTTTGGGCAATGCCTTGGCTTCAGTACAGCCCCCCCTTCCTCCCCCCCCAGTTCACCCAGCTGTCAACGGGTACCTGCCCTCTTTAGGGTCAGGGAAGGTAAAGCAGCGAGGGAGAGGAGATGGGCGCCACTGCCCTCAACATGCTGGCCCCTAGAGAAGCTGAGGTCTCTGATGCCTCGCTCCCCTACGAACACACAGGTTATGGGACACCTTTACCTTTACCTTAACGTTTACCTTTTTTACTTTTTTGTGTTGCAGTTAACGAGGACGAGTTCATCGCCATTATGACTGGAGATACATAGCCGCCATCGCCTCTTTGTGCATTTGCAGATTTGGGGAGGGAGTTTGGGGTGAGGGAGGGGGTGGGGGGAATGGGAATCCAGATGTCTATTGCCTCAGTGTGATTTGTATTGGTTTTGAGCATTTCTTTATTCTGCTGAAGAGAGAGAGAGAGAGAGAGAGAGAGAGAGAGAGAGAAGAGAGAGAGAGAGAGAGAGAGAGAGAGAGAGAGAGAGAGAGAGAGAGAGAGAGAGAGAGAGAGAGAGAGAGAGAGAGAGAGAGAGAGAGAGAGAGAGGAGTGAGAGTGAGGGAGTGAGTGAGTGAGTGAGTGAGTGAGTGAGTGAGTGAGTGAGTGAGTGAGTGAGTGAGTGAGTGAGTGAGAGAGAGAGAGAGAGAGAGAGAGAGAGAGAGAGACAGTGAGAAAGAAAGAGAGACAGTGAGAGAGAATCTTTTATTTTATTTTATTTTTTGATGGAATAAACATGGATCATGGTTGGTTTGGGGCTTTTTTTTTTCTTTTTGTTTGTTTTTTGCTTTGGTACCATCCCTCCCACAATCAAAAGAGAAATGGCTAATGAAAATAGCAACAAACAATCAATTTATAGATGAAAATCTGGAAAGAAAAAACGATCACTCAGTGATATCGTTATTTAGAAAGAGCGTGTCATTATTGTAAGCAGTTAAAAAAAACACAACAACAACAAAAACCCACCAAAAAAACCAATATCGTCAAAATGTCATCGCACATATGACATCATTATAGGGACTGTTGTTCCCATGTGGGGGTGGGATAGCTCAGTGGTCAGAGCGCTCGCTTTCCCCCAGTCAAGTTAAGCAGCGTCAAGGGTGGTTACCAGTTGGATGGGTGACCATTTGCGCGCCTTGGCTTCAGTACAGTCCCCCCCCAGTCCACCCAGCTGTAAATGGGTACCTGCCCTCTTTAGGGTCAGGGAAGGTAAAGCAGCGAGGGAGAGGAGATGGGCGCCACTGCCCTCAACATGCTGGCCCCTAGAGAAGCTGAGGTCTCTGATGCCTCACTCCCCTACGACCTCCTAGGTTATGGGACACCTTTACCTTATTTTTTTTCCTTTTTATACACATACCATCAGTTCATACCCTGTACCATCAAAGCATAGATCTGTTCTGTAGTCTTATGTGTGTAGATCTGATTTTTTTTGTTTTAAGTGTGTACGCGCATACAAGCATGAAATTTGTATTTGTACCGTTATGCAAAGTAGTTTAGTGAGAGTGTGCCTATGATGAGTATATATATATGAACATTTTATACCCTTGTGTATGTAATTTTGTATGTATTATATGATTGAAAGTGTGTCTGTGTGTGTGAGAAAGTCTTAAAGTCAAACTTTTATTTCCAGATGGTACCTTGCATAAGCAATGTATTTGCTTTTTTTTTTTTTTTTTTTTTTGATTTCATTCAGCCATCCATCTAAGAAAAAAAATCTTAAAGTTTGTGTGTGTGTGTGTGTGTGTATGTGTGTATGTGTGTGTGTGTGTGTGACTCTGTGTATGTGTGTGTGTATGACTCTGTGTATGTGTGTGTGTGTGTGCGTGCATGCGTGGGTACATGCGTGTGTGTGTAGTTTCTCCCATGTATGTGTTTTATCAATGGATTCTCTTGCGTCATAAGGAAAGGCATGAAAGTGGACCTATTGTGACTGACACCTATGCATTTGATCAAAATGGATGTATTGGAGATAGCGCAGACATCTTACATTTGTGACGCTCCACCACGAAATGAGTCGCTTAGCACCTGACCCACTTTTCTGCTAGGAGCCATTAAAGGCAGGTGGGGTCAATTTGTCGATTTTAAGATTTTGATTGATTATAAAACTGTAGCCTTTATTCTACCTTGTAGTGAAATATCAAGGCATAGTTGTGTTTCCTTTTGGCTTTAACCCTCTTGCATTCAGATTCTCTGAACACAAACTGCCCCTAGATTTTTTATTCCATCAGGAAATCAGGTCAGGCACACATGCTCGCTGGCCTTTTCCTCCTAAGTACATACCAGCAGCTATAATTACTTCCAGACTCTCAGCAGGCTTTGTACCTCTAGCCTGATAGAGCTTTGACATGTGGTAGCAATTAGTGATGGTCACAGCATGATGGAAATCTAGTGTGTGTAAATCCCAGCAAATCCCAGTTCGGGACTAAGAGGGCTAAACGTGTTTTAAAAATACCCAAGCCTTCATTCTGATTACCTATTAGGATGCTAAACTTGTCAATTTCTCATTTTGTCATTTCCTGCAGTCTATCATTTCAAGTTGTAATAACTTTTCATAGAATTGTATGATTTTCAATCATTTTTGCCTTGTATAGCCATTTTAATGCAGTTTGATAACATGTCAATAATTAAAAATTGACCTCTGGTGCAATGCGACTCATTATGTGGTGGAGCATCACATTTGCTATATTATAAATGTATTTGTTAAGAGTGTGGTTTATGTGTATTTCATGAATAAACATGACCCTAAGTTTATTTTGGAGTGTTATGAGAAAAGTGTATGATGAGGTGAGAACGTGTTTTTGGTTTTGCTCAATGTATTTCGCATTATATAAACTCTGTCTGTCTGTCTGTCTGTCTGTCTGTCTGTCTGTCTGTCTCTGTCTGTCTGTCTGTCTGTCTCTCTCTGTGTGTCATGCAATGAAAGAAAAATGTAGGCATCTCATGTATACACACACACACACAGCAAGTCGCCACAAGTGCAGCGCCACCCTTTTTTTTCTTTTTCCTGTCTGTAACTGTGTTTGTTTCCCAATCAGAGTGGCTTTTTTTTTCTTCAGAATTTTGCCAGGGATAACCCTCTTGTTGCCATGGGTTCTTTTACATGTGCGGTAAATAATGATGTGTAACACACAGGACCTCGGTTTATTGTCCCATCCAAAAGACTTGCACCCAGACCACCACTCTGGTCTAATGGATGGGGGAAAAGTTTTGGGTCCAAACGAGATTCGAACCACCGCACACTCCGACCTGGTCTTTTTGCTTTCTAGACAGGCGTGTTACCTCTAGACCACCGATCCATTGTATTGTATTGTATTATATTTGCATTGTATTGTATTGTATTTGCATTGTATTGCATTGTCTTTTTTTTTTGTTATTGTATTCTTTTATTGTATTCTTATATATCAAGGATAATGGAATAAGCACTCATGTGCTCTTTTGCATCCAGTCCCCGTGTGCAGTTTTTGTAAATTGTGACATCAGTTCCCACCAGCACACAATGGCCTTCTCACGAAAAGTGGAACAGGATTTAACGTGTGCGCAAGATGTTTTTCGTGCGTTCACACACGGGACCTCGGTTTATAGTCTCATCCGAAGGACTTTTGGGGAGAGTGGAGTCAGCACTGATGTCAACTGCAGAGGAAAAATCCCCTCGACCGTGAATCGAAACCCAAACCCGGTCGTCAAATTGCGAGCACAATGTTCTGACCACTAGGCTATCCCGACCCTGGTTTTATGGTTTGGTGTCATATTGTATTCTAAATTCAGCCACAGCAGATTTCTCTGCGTGAAATTCTTGATGTATGCTCTCCCTGGGGAGAGTACGTCGCCACAAGAGCAGCGCCACCCATTCTTTTTTTTTTTTTTTTACCCCTTTTCCTCTTCTTACTTGCCAAAGTTTGAACACTGTTTGTGCTGGAAACTTTCCCCCCTCCATCCACAAGACTGAGGGATGGGCTGAGTGCTAGTATTTCAGATGAGACATTAAACAACGCACGTAAAAGAACCCACGAAAGCAAGAGACTTATACCTGGCAATATTGTGCAGAGAAAAGCCTCTGATAGGGATACAAATGCACATGCAGAAAAGAAAAAAAAATGGGTGGCGCTGCCTTGTAGCAACGCACTCTCCCTGAGGAGAGCAGCCCGAATTTCACCCAGAGAGATCTGCCGTGACTTGAAGTTGTATACAATACAGGTAAAGGTAAAAAAAGGTAAAGGTGTCACATAACCTGTGTGGTCATAGGGAACGAGGCGTCAGAGACCTCAACTTCTCCAGGGGCCAGCATGTTGAGGGCGGCGCCCATCTCCTCTCCCTTGCTGCTCCACTTTCCCTGACCCTAAAGAGGGCAGGTACCCATTTACAGCTGGGTGAACTGGGGGACTGTACTGACGCCAAGGTGCGCAAACGGTCACCTATCCAACTGGTAACCACGCTTGACACTGCTTAACCTTGGCTAGGGGGAAGCGAGCGCTCAATACAATACAATTAATCTTGGTTTTAGATAAGGAAGGAATGAACATTAATTAATAGTTGTATCTAGGTTTTTGGTAGAAGTTGATCTCTTTTGTTTTTGGCGGTAAGGTCACAAGGTCTTGTGGAGAAGGACAGCAACATGTTAG
>CM060349.1:5896211-5898711 GCA_030674155.1 Stramonita haemastoma
TGGATCAGTGGCTTTATCCCAGTCTGGATTAAAACCATTGATGCTGGGGGCAACAGCAAAGTGAGAGGCTGTGTGATCAGTGGCTTTATCCCAGTCCTGGATTAAACCATTGATGCTGGGGGCAACAGCAAAGTGAGAGGCTGTGTGATCAGTGGCTTTATCCCAGTCCTGGATTAAACCATTGATGCTGGGGGCAACAGCAAAGTGAGAGGCTGTATGATCAGTGGCTTTATCCCAGTCCTGGATTAAACCATTGATGCTGGGGGCAACAGCAAAGTGAGAGGCTGTATGATCAGTGGCTTTATCCCAGTTCTTGATTAAACCATTGATGCTGGGGGCAACAGCAAAGTGAGAGGCTGTATGATCAGTGGCTTTATCCCAGTTCTTGATTAAACCATTGATGCTGGGTGGCAACAGCAAAGTGAGAGGCTGTATGATCAGTGGCTTTATCCCAGTTCTTGATTAAACCATTGATGCTGGGTGGCAACAGCAAAGTGAGAGGCTGTATGATCAGTGGCTTTATCCCAGTTCTTGATTAAACCATTGATGCTGGGGGCAACAGCAAAGTGAGAGGCTGTATGATCAGTGGCTTTATCCCAGTTCTTGATTAAACCATTGATGCTGGGGGCAACAGCAAAGTGAGAGGCTATATGATCAGTGGCTTTCTTTCCCACTCATGGAATTCCACTTTACAGCTTAGTCTTTTAGTGATCGACTACGACTCTCTGACTAGGAGGCTTGACTTGCTACAGTCCTTATGTGCTGCAGCCCAGGGGCTAGTTGGCCTTTGGAGAACATCTCCAATGCTGACTGTCCTTATGCCCTCTTGGCCGAGAGAGTGGGGGTGTGCTGTGGGCAAGGCATCTCCACTATAATCAAATTTCTGCCCAATTTACGAAACAGCAGCTGCCTCCTCTGCTGTTTTGGAGGTCATCGTCGAACACGAGGGACAAACACAAACAAAGGAGATGGGGGAGGAGAGGGAGAGGGTGGAGAGGGAGAGGAGGGGGAGAGGGAGGTATCAAAACAGAATTTCAGGTTTAACTTTTACAACAATGAAAAATGGACATACTCCCAAGAAGAAGAAAAAAGTTGGTCTTTATCACTGGAATCTTCAAGACAAGTTAGTTTTATCTACTACCTTTAAGGGGGCGGGATAGCTCAGTGGTCAGAGCGCTCGCTTCTCCCCAAGTCAAGCTAAGCAGCGTGGAGCGTGGTTGCCAATAGGATGGGTGACTTGCGCAATGCCTTGGCTTTAGTACAGTTCCCCCAGTTCACCCAGCTGTCAATAGGTACCTGCCCTCTTTAGGGTCAGGGAAGGTAAAGCAGCGAGGGAGAGGAGATGGGCGCCACTGCCCTCAATAATTATGCTGGCCCCTAGAGAAGCTGAGGTCTCTGATGCCTCCTCGCTCCCCTAGGACCGCCTAGGTTATGGGACACCTTTAGCTTTACCATTGGGGGTTAACCCTGCGATAGACTGGTGTCCTATCCAGGGGGGGGAGTCTATGACTCTCAGTCGCTTAACGCCACAGAAACCGGGATAAGCACCGGCCTGATGAGCCTTAGGCTCGGGACAGACTTTAACTTTTAACTTTAACCTTTAAAAGGACAGCAATGTCAGCAACGCAAACTTGCAAGTCGCCACAAAAAAAAAAAAAAAAAAAAAAGGAAGAGATTCATACGCATAGGCATAGGCATAGGCTGTGGCATAGGCTGCATTGGCTGTGGCATAGGTTGTGGCATAGGTTGTGGCATGGGTTGTGGCATAGGTTGCATAGGTTGTGGCATAGGCTGAGGCATGGGTTGTGGCATAGGTTGCATAGGTTGCGGCATAGGCTGTGGCATAGGTTGCGGCATAGGTTGCGGCTGCGGTTGCGGTTGCGGGGCGGGTTGCGCAGGCTGTTGCGTGGCACCTGCAACAGGTCAGGTCATGTCATGTCCTTACCAGATCATCAGGGATTATGTGGGTAGGGGGTGGAGGGACAAAAGGTCGTCTTTCTTTCTCTTCTCTTTCTCTTCTTTCTTCTTTTGGAGCTCGTGGCAGGCTGAGATGAGAAGAGTGACGGGTCACGGCATAGTCTGTTGATGGGAACATTGCTTTGGGTGTAGTAGTAGTAGTAGTAGTAGCAGCAGCAGCTGCAGCAGCAGCTAGCAGCAGCAGCAAGCAGCAGCAGCAGAGTAGTAGTAGTAGTAGTAGTAGTAGTAGTAGTAGTAGTAGTAGTAGTAGTCTTTAAATTAACGTCTATGCACAGTTTGTGATTTGGACGGCAAACAAACAAATCAAGCACAAACAAATAACTACCTATAAACAAGCAAGATTAACGGAATTTAAAGGAATCTACTGAACACAGAATACAATAAACATAACGTTATCTCTAGCATTAACTCAGCATCAGGGAGAATGTGCGATAATGTTTTCTTGCCTTCAAAAGGTGGTAAAATATCTTTAAAAACCTGGGCCTTCAAAAAGTATGTGTTGATTTGTAAATCTTTTACCACA
>CM060349.1:5926211-5928711 GCA_030674155.1 Stramonita haemastoma
ATCCCCCCACCCCCACCTCCACGGCACACACCCCAAAAAACCCAAGGACAGACAGGGACTCGGTACTTTACAGGGAAAGAGAAGAAAAGAGAGGACACAGGGCTACAGTGTTTACGAATAGAGGAAAGAGAGAAAGATTAGAAATCTTCTCCCCTCCCTTCTCTTCTCCCTCCAACTCCCCCCCCCCCCCTCACCACCACCACCACCACCACCACCACCTCCATCCCCTGTAAATATATCTCAGTCTATTTTATGCATAATTTGTATAACACAGAGGAAGGTAAAGCAGACATGATATTGTCAAACGCACTGTTCTCCAGGAAACAAGTCTTCATCCCAAAGAGCACACCCCTCTCTCCGCAAGTTATAATCTACTTCTTTGTCTTCACAGACTGTTTGTCTTCTATAATCCTTTTTTTTCTCTTTCCTTCTCTGTAATTATTTGTCTTTGCAATTCTTCTCCTTCTTCTTCGCTATTCTTCTTTGCAATTCTTCTTCCTCTTCGCATATCTTCTTCGAAATTCTTCTTCTTCTCATATCTTCGCAATTCTTGTTCTTCGCAATTCTTGTTCTTCTTGTTCTTCGTGTTCTTGTTCTTGTTCTTGTTCTTGTTCTTGTTCTTCTTCTTCTTGTTCTTCTCTTCTTCTTCTTCTTCTTCTTCTTCTTCTTCTTCTTCTTCTTCTTCTTCTTCTTCGCGATTCTTCTTCTTCTTCTTCTTCTTCTTCTTTTTCTTCTTCTTCTTCTTCGCAATTCTTCGCAATTCTTCTTCTTCTTCTTCGCAATTCTTCTTCTTCTTCGCAATTCTTCTTTGCAATTCTTCTTCTTCTTCGGATATCTTCGCAATTCTTCTTCTTCTTCGCAATTCTTGTTCTTCTTGTTCTTCTTGTTCCTCTTCTTTGCAATTCTTCTTCTTCATTGCAATTATTCTGCTTCTTTTTGCGATTTTTCTTCTTGTTGTTGTTCTTTTTCTTTTCACTGAATGTGTCATACCCTTAGGATTGTGACGTAAACACACAGGCAGATTCCGGTCTACAGTCGAAAAAAATAATTGGCTTTTGGTATGGGGTAGCCAGGACCAAGGAAAGAGGATGTGGTTGGCCAAGACTGCCAGAGCTGCCCTGTAACAGAAGTGAACCGCCCTTCCCCCCTCTCCTCCCCCTCCTGTGACTTATTTAAAGCCCAGAGCTGGATAGCGGAGGAAGAAAGGGAGGAAGGAGGTGGCGTAAGGAAAAAAAGGAAAAAGAAAGAGAAGTGTGGAGGACCAATGAAGAATGAAGAAAATGTCTGTTGCCATAAAGCTTCACAGCCCAACAGCGAAAAAAAACGGACATGATCCATGTATTTTAATTATTTATCCAGCAAAAGGTAACACAGGTGCCTCGTAACATCAGAAAATGAATCAGATGTCCAATCTCAGTTATGAGATCTTGTCTCACTTTTGAACTGGAATTTTTTAGAGCAAGTAAAACCGACTTGGAATCAACACAAAAAAGCGTTTGAAATGTCTTTGGGAAAATCTAGAAGAAAATATAAAGCCATCAAAATGGCAGATAATTCAGCTGTAAAAATAGAACGATTTTTCCCAATATGAAAAGATCCTTCTACTTTCAATGATGGGATTACAAAAGCTGCTCCCGCCTCGTTGTCGCTCAAAAGTGAGCCGTCAGTGTAGATTTTTAGATGTTCTGGACATGCAGTTTGTATATGTTCTTTTACTGACGCGCTAAGAATATTTTCATTACCTTTTTTGGTTAAAGAAGAATAATTTAAGTCAAAACTAGCTCTCTGAAGCTCCCATGGTGGGCAAGATGAGATGTTAATCTTTGATTTAGTTATTTCTGTAGGACATATTTCTGCCTTATCAAATAAGTGAGAAGTATAAGTTCTAGCCGTGGTAACAGAACGAATAGTATGAGCTCTTTTGGGAAGTTGACATCAGATCTTATGTTTATTTCGGTATCCACATTGCTTTCTTGTTTTGAACAACGCAAGAGATATTTAGCCACAGCCAGTTGTCGATGATCATCTAAAGGCAAAATACCTATCTCTTTATAAGTACCCATGGTGGTATCTACTTTAATGAAATAGTTGACAAAGTAGCAAAATGTGGAGCAAAGCACACTGATGGGTCCTGCAGCATTAATGTCCCCTTATCTGTTCATGAGGGCTATAGCATGCTACAAAATGCATGTTGAAAACGTTTTAAAAAGAAACAAAGTATTAGTTCTCACCAGAATGATGATGTAACCCATTTCTTATCTTTTCATAAGATCAAATGCCGTAACTCTTATGAATATAGAAATGTTGTATCTCTTATTTATAGATTCAAGCTAAATGCTTTTAGATCGACATTTAAAAAAAAAAAGCAACATGTATCTGTGGCGAAAATATTACAATATGTCACATTCTTTTAGAATGCAGAGATTTGAAAAACTTTTTACCTGTTTTCGCATACGTTTGCATAGAGCAAATTCTAAAAGGCATTTCGCTAATGAAAGAA
>CM060349.1:5943711-5958711 GCA_030674155.1 Stramonita haemastoma
TTGAGAGAAAAAAACAAAAAAAGGTGGCTCGTCACGTAGTTCCTACAAATCTGGCCGCTGTACTTTTTTCTGCTTCTCTACTCCGTCTGTCTGGAATGACCTCTCTCTCTCTCTCTCCTATTTCTAAAAAAAGAAAAGGGGGGTGGGGAGAGGAGGAAGAAGGAAAGAAAGAAGCCATTATATGATGCTTTCAAAATCACGACACATTCCTTTTTCCTTTTTCCTTGCATTCTTACCTCCCTTATGTCTGTCCTTTCTTCCTTTGTTACCTCCCCTACGTCTGTCTTTACTTTCATTGTTACTATTGTTACCTCCCCTATGTCTGTCTTTTCTTCATTGCTACCTCCCCTACTTCTATCATTCCTTCCATTGTTACCTCCCCTATGTCTGTCCTTCCATTGTTACCTCCCCTATGTCTGTCCTTCCATTGTTACCTCCCCTATGTCTGTCCTTCCATTGTTACTCCCCTATGTCTGTCTTTCCATTGTTACCTCCCCTATGTCTGTCCTTCCATGTTACCTCCCCTATGTCTGTCCTTCCATTGTTACCTCCCCTATGTCTGTCCTTCCATTGTTACCTCCCCTATGTCTGTCCTTCCATTGTTACCTCCCCTATGTCTGTCCTTCCATTGTTACCTCCCCTACGTCTGTCCTTCCATTGTTACCTCCCCTATGTCTGTCCTTCCATTGTTACCTCCCCTATGTCTGTCCTTCCATTGTTACCTCCCCTAGTCTGTACTTCCATTGTTACTTCCCCTACGTCTGTCCTTCCTTTCTTACCTCCCCTACGTCTGTCCTTCCATTGTTACCTCCCCTATGTCTGTCCTTCCATTGTTACCTCCCCTACGTCTGTCCTTCCTTTCTTACCTCCCCTATGTCTGTCCTTCCATTGTTACCTCCCCTACGTCTGTCCTTATTTGTTCTAGTCCCCCTCCTCCATCCCCAACACATAGCCTTTTGTGCCTTTCTATCAGTCTCTGTCTCTGTCTCTCTCTCTCTCTTTCTCTCTCTGTCTTTCTCTCTGTCTCTCTTTCTCTATGTGACTTCCTCTCTCTCTCTGTCTCTATGTCTTGTCTCTGTCCTGTCTGTCCTGTCTGTCCTCTTTTTCTCTCTCTCTCTGTCTGTCTCTGTCTCTCTCTCTCTCTCTGTCTCTCTCTCTCTTTTTTTTCTCTCTCTCTGTCTCTGTCTCTCTCTGTCTCTCTCTGTCTCTCTCTGTCTGTCTCTCTCTCTTTTTTCCTCTCTCTTCTCTTTTTCTCTCTCTCTGTCTCTCTCTGTCTGTCTCTCTTTCTCTTTTTTTTCTCTCTTCTCTTTTTCTCTCTCTTGTCTCTCTCTCCTCTCTCTCTGCCTCTCTCTCTCTTCTCTCTCTCTCTCTCTCTCTCTCTCTCTCTCTCTCTCTTCTCTCTCTCCTCTCTCTCTCTTCTCTCTCTCTCTCTTTCCCTCTTCTTTCTCTGTCTTTTCTCTCTCTCTCTGTCTCTCTTTCTATCTCTGTCTTTCTCTGTCTCTCTCTGTCTCTCTCTGTCTGTCTGTCTGTCTGTCTGTCTCTCTCTCTCTCTCTCTCTCTCTCTGTTTCTCTCTTTGTCTGTCTGTCTGTCTCTTTATCTTTCTCTCTGTCTCTCTGATCACTCTCTCTATGTCTGTCTCTCTCTCTGTTTCTCTGTCTCTCTCTGTCTCTTTTTCTCTCTGTCTCTCTCTCTCTTTCTCTCTATGTCTCTTTCTCTCTGTCTCTCTATGTCTCTTTCTCTCGTCTCTCTGTCTCTCGTCTCTCTCTGTCTCTGTCTCTGTCTCTCTGTCTCTCTGTCTCTCTGTCTCTCTGTCTCTCTGTCTCTCTGTCTCTCTCTCTCTCCTCTCTCTCTCTCTTCTCTCTCTTCTCTCCTCTCTCTCTCTGTCCTCATCCTATCTCTTCTCTGTCTCTCTCTTGTTTCTCTGCTCTCTCTGTCCTCTGTCTCTCTGTCTCTCTCTCTCTCTCTCTCTCTCTCTCTCTCTCGTCTCTCTCATGTCCTCTTGCCTATGTTGTTTTGTCCCTGTCCCCCTCCCACTGTCCCCTTGTTAATGGGCATCTCACTTAACACAATAAACCTTTGTCATTGTTATTGTCATTGTCATTGTCATTGTCATTGTCTATCTCTCTCTCTCTCTCTCTCTCTCTCTCTCTCTCTCTCTCTCTCTCCTCCCCCTCTCTCCTCCTGTCTCTCTCTCTCTCTCTCATCTCTGATAAGGGCGGGGACTGGGTGTAAAAAAGCACACGAGTGCTTATTCATTATCCTCGAAATAAAAGAATCTCTCTCTCTCTCTCTCTCTCTCTCTCTCTTCTGTCCTCTCTCTCTCTCTCTCTCTCCTCTCCTCTCTCTCTCTCCTCTCTCTCTCTCTCTCCTCTCTCTCTCTCTCTCTCTCTCTCTCGCCGCTCAAATTCACACCTTTTTTGTGGAGAAAGAATGGCATAAATTATATCAAGCCCTTTTCCATTGTTTTTTGCAGTTTCCTGGTTTGAAGCAGAAGTGTTTTGTGAAGAGAATGAGAGCAGAGCGTGCATTTGGCGTGTTATCTACAGCGTGTATTTGGCGTGTTACCTGTAGCGTGCATTTGGCGTGTTACCTGTAACGTGCATTTGACGTGTTACCTATAGCGGGCATTTGACGTGTTACCTGTAGCGTGCATTTGACGTGTTCCCTATAGCGTGCATTTGGCGTGTTATTTTTAATTATGTTTGTCCATAGTGTTCGACGATGACCTCTAAAACAACAGAGGAGGCAGCTGCTGTTTTGGACACTGGCAGAAATTTGATTATAGTGGAGATGCCTTGCTTACCCTACATCCCCACTCTTGGCCAATAGGATATAAAGGCAATCAGTGTTGCAGATGTTCTCTAAAGGTCAACTAGCCCCCAGGGCTGCATGGCATAAGGACTGTGCAAGTCAAGCCTCCTAGTGAGAGAGTCATAGTCTATCACAAAAGACTAAGCAGTAAAGTGGAATTCCATGAGTGGAAAAGAAAGCCACTGATCATACGTCCTCTCTCTCTCTCTCTCTTCTCTCTCTCCTCTCTCTCTCTCTCTCTCTCTCTCTCTCTCCTCTCTCTCTCTCCTCTCTCTCTCTCTCTCTCTCTCTCTCACTGTGCTGTTGCCCCAGTTTCAATTACAGAGGAATAACAATTTTAAGTTGCTTTGGAAAGTTATTTACTTCAGTGATTAACAACAGGCTGACAAAATATTTCAATGAACACAAGACTATTGGCCAAGAACAAGCAGGTTTTAGAGCAGGTTTATCCTCCACTGATCACTTATTTACACTTCATTGCATGAGTGATGTGTTTCTTGCCAAGAGAAAACGACTGTATTGTCTTTTCGTAGATTTCGAAAAGGCATTCGACCCTGTTAACAGAGCTTTTCTATGGCGGAAGCTGGTCGGCCTTGGAGTGAATGGAAATATTTTAATGGTTATCAAAGATATTTATACTAAAGCCAAGTCATGTGTCAGTGGTGAGGATGAGTGTTCTGATTTTTTTCAATCCTCATCTAGGGTCCATCATGGCGAAAACTTGTCAACTTTACTATTTGCTTTGTACTTGAATGACATGCAATCTTACCTTATTGAAAACATGAATGGTTTACCAACAATGGCAAAGGAAGCCAGAGAACTTGGGTGGGAAAGTGAAAAAGAAAATCTTTTGTTGAAAATGTTTATGTTATTGTATGTAGATGATAGGGCAATTTGTGTTGAATCAAAAGAAGATTTACAGGAAGCTATAAATGCTATGTGTAATTACTGCCATAAATGGAAACTTAACATGAATGTAGAAAAAACCAAAATTGTTGGTTTTCTCAAGAGGAAAGATAAAGAAAATGCCTTGTTTTACATGTTGTGGTAAAGAAATTAAAGTGGTTTTTTCTTTCAAGTATTTTGGGCTAAACCTTAATTTAATAACAGATTTAACCTCGCACAAAAATACTTATATGACCAAAGCACGTCGTAGTATGTCTCTTTGTTAAAAAAAAATGTAGAAGACTCTTTCTTCCTATTGATATTCAGATAGAGCTATTTAACAGAGTGGTCGTCCCAGTTTTGCTCTATGGTGTGAAATTTGGACACCATCAATGTGTGAATAGCTTCTAAATTACAGCTTAAGTTCTTTAAAATAATACTTAAACTTGGAAAATCTACTCCAAGTAAAATGATTTATGGAGAATTGGGTCAGTTTCCTGTGGAAATAACAGCAAAAGTAAGGATGCTATGTTACTGGTTTAAACTAGTGGATGCAGGAGTGAGTCCAAGTTCTCAAATATTGTATACAGACTTTACATGATATGTATATGGCTAATTCCCACAAATCACCTTATTTAGTTACTGTAGAACGTACATTAAACGAAATTGGATTAAGTGGTATATGGCAGAATCAGTTTGATCTCCGAGTTTCATCAGAATGGTTTAAAGCCAATGTTACACGTAGCTTGAAGATCAGTATTTACAGCAATGGTATTCTCATGTGGACAATGACGACATCTTCCTCAATTATAGACTATTTAAAAAGTGTTTCTGCTTTGAACATTACTTATCCATTCTTCCCGTACCTCATTATTAACTTTATTCATTTTTTAACGTTAAACCACAGACTTCCCATCCAAACAGGCAGAATAAGTAGTATTCCCAGAGCAGAGAGAGTCTGTGATAAATGTGATGATAGCGAGTTAGGAGATGAGTTTCATTGCTTGTTCAAATGTAAATTCTTTGCGCAGTAAAAAAAACAACAAATTTATCCCAAAATATTATCATAAAAATCCAAATGTTATCAAGTTCCATGAACTGTTTAGGTTTACGAGGAAATCCTTAATTATTAAAGTTACACAGTTTCTCAAAGAAATAATAATAAAAAAAACCACAGATATGATAATTATATTTTCATAAATGACACTAGTGCAAATTGTTTCATGCTTTAGACAATCCGTTACCCTGTTGGTATAGTCACCCCCTCTCTTCCCCCCCCCCCCTCCCTCCACACACACACACACAAATTACCCAAAAAAGTTTACCCCCCCCCCACCCCCCATACCCCCCCACCTCATCCAATAAAAAAAGTTCGTCACGTGTTTAAGAGTTCCTCTACCAATCAAATAGCAGTACAAAAGACACTCTCCTCTATCCATCCCAGTGTCCCCCCGATCAAGCGACAACAATTGCTGTGCCCTAGCAAAACCCCAAGCACGTAGAGCGGCCACAGTTAACAAAAAAGCCTCTGTTGGTCGACAGACCAGCTTGGTTAGATTGCAAAGAAAGGAAGCTTTGATACACTCGCTTTCTTGTCCCCAAAACAACGAGGGGCCTTGTCGTATTTTTTGCGTGAGCGCGCGCGCGCGCGGAGGAGCAATAAAACATGGCTGCTGACAGGAGAACTTCGGCAATGAAAGCTTTTTACCGTCTGCCTCCGCGGACAGTTGCGTCACGAACTGGCGAGATTTGTCGCGAGAGGATTATTTATAGAATATAGATGATGTGTGCGTGTATGTGTGTGTGTGTATGTGTGTGTGTGTGTATGTGTGTGTGTGTGTGTGTGTTGTGTGTGTGTGTTGTGTGTTGTGTGTGTGTGTGTGTGTGTGTGTCTTTTGTCTCTGTTTCTCTCTGTCTGTCTGTCTGTCTGTCTGTCTGTCTGGCTCTCCTCTCTCTCTCTCTCTCTCTCTCTCTCTCTCTCTCTCTCTCTCTCTGACATTTACAAAACTGCATACACACGGGGACTGGATGTAAAAAAAAAAAGCACAAGAGTGCGTATCCCATTATCCTCGATATAAAAGAATAAATCAAATCAAATCAAATCAAATCAAATCATATCAAATTAAATCAAATCTCTCTCTCTCTCTCTCTCTCTCTCTCTCTCTCTCTCTCCTCTCTCTCTCTCTCTCCTCTCTCTCTCTCTCTCCTCTCTCTCTCTCTCCTCTCTCTCTTCTTCTTTCTTTTTGTGTTCTCGTGCGTGTGTGCGTGTGTGCGTGTGCGTGCTGCGTGCGTGCGTGTGTGTGTGTGTGTGTGTGTGTGTGTGTGTGTGTGTGTGTGTGTGTGTGTGTGTGTAGAAAGGGGACAATTTCGTGTGTTTCTATTCCAGAGTTTTGAAGTATGGGGAAGTCGTTGCTAATTTGAAATGTGTGTGATGAATTAATGACATGGAGGTGAGATTGTAAACCCTTTTCCGTGTACGTTTTGAGAGAAAAATAGTTTCTGTGTGTGTGTGTGTGTGTGTGTGTGTGTGTGTGTGTGTGTGTGTGTGTGTGTGTGTGTGTGTGTGTGTGTGTGTGTGTGTGTGTGTGTGTGTGTGTGTGTTCTCTCTCTCTCTCTCTCTCTCTCTCTCTCTCTCTTCCTCTCTCTTCTCTCCTCTCTCCTCTCTCTCCTCTCTCTCTCTCTCTCTCTCTCTCTCTCTCTCTCTCTCTCTCTCTCTTCCTCTCTCTCTTTATCAAAATCATATTTTTATGGGACTTAATTCTGATGATAGATGGTGGTGGATTGATGTTTTCAGTCATTTAACCTCATCATATTCTCATGTTTGCTCTTTAATTATTGCGCCTTTTTTTTGTTTGTTTTGGGTTTTGTTTTGGTTTTGGTTTGTTTGTTTTTGTTTGTTTGTTTGTTTTTTGTTTTCTTTTATTCAAATCAAAATCATTATTGATTCTTACTTCTCATTTTCGTTTCTGAATGAGTGACTTTTTATAACATTACCTTAATATTGTATCTCTGTGTTATTTCTTGCCTGTTGTTTGATACTTGGTATGGTTCCTTACTTTTGGTATTTTGGATCATTGTAATTGTTGTTGTGTAGTTGAGGCTATTTTTTATCTTGATGTTATCCCTGAAAAGGGCGGGGACTGGATGTAAAAAAGCACACGGGTGCTTATCTATTATCCTCGAATAAAAGAATTTTGCCTTGCCTTGCCTTCCTCTCTCTCTCTCTCTCTCCTCTCCTCTCTCTCTCCTCTCTCTCTCTCTCCCTTCTCCTCTCTCTCTCTCTCTCTCTCTCTCTCTCTCTCTCTCTCTCTCCTCTCTCTCTCTCTCTCTCTCTCTCTTCTCTCTCTCTCTCCTCTCTCTCTCTCTCTCTCTCTCTCTCTCTCTCTCTCTCTCTCTCTCTCTCTCTCTCTCTCTCTCTCTCTCTCTCTCTCCTCTCCCTCTCCCTCTCTCTCTCTGCGAGGCAGAGTTAGGCAGACAGACAAAAATTAAACAGTACACAATGCTAAAAACGGATGATCCTAATAATCATAAAAAGGCAACAACACACCCATGATAATGAACAAACCACAGCAGAAAAACGTGAACAGAACCTAACCATAGATCATAACAACAACCACGACAATGGTTATATGCACCGTCATAAAAATGCTCTGTCTGTGTGGCAGGTCCTATAAATTGTATCCCAAATTCCGAACATATTAAATTCATAAAGCTTAAAATGCGTGAAAGCTGTGGCTCCGATTAAAGTATTATTTATTGTGTCTTCGTTTTTTTTCTCTCCAAATTTCCCATAGGGACAGTGATGTATTCTTTCTAAAAAGTGTTGAACCAACTTCAACTTTCAGTCTTACCTAATATTCTGTGAGGGAAATAGTGAGGGAAGAATGCCACAAAGAAAATGAAGAAGAAGTGACTAAGTTAGAAAAAGATCAAGAAGATTCCGACGAAGAAAGAAAAATTCGAAGCCGACAAAAGAATGGAAAGAAAAAGCCCCAAAAATAAAGTGAGGAAAACAAAAAAGAATGCAAAGAACAATGCAAAGAAGACGAAGAATGCGAAGAGGAATGCGAAGAAGAAGAAGAATGCGAAGGGAATAGGAGGAGGATCTTCTTCTTCTTCTTCTTCTTCTTCTTCTTCTTCTTCTTCTTCTTCTTCTTCTTCTTCTTCTTCTTCTTCTTCTTTCTTCTTCTTCTTCTTCTTCTTCTTCTCTTCTTCTCTTCTTCTTCTTCTTCTTCTTCTTCTTCTTCTTCTTCTTCTTCTTCTTCTTCTTCTTCTTCTTCTTCTTCTTCTTCTTCTTCTTCTTCTTCTTCTTCTTCTTCTCTCTTCTTCTTCTTCTTTCTTCTTTTCTTCTTCTTCTTCTTCTTCTTCTTCTTCTTCTTCTTCTTCTTCTTCTTCTTCTTCTTCTTTCTTCTCTTCTTCTTCTTCTTCCTTCTTCTTCTTCTTCTTTCTTCTTCTTCTTCTTCTTCTTCTTCTTCTTCTTCTTCTTCTTCTTCTTCTTCTTCTTCTTCTCTCTTCTTCTCTTCTTCCTCTTTCTTCTTCTTCTTCTTCTTCTTCTTCTTCTTCTTCTGTCTTCTTCTTCTTCTTCTTCTCTTCTTCTTCTTCTTCTTTTCTTCTTCGTAATTTCTTCTTCTTCTTCTTCTTCTTCTTCTTCTTCTTCTTCTTCTTCTTCTTTCTTCTTCTTCTTCTCTTCTTCTTCTATTTCTTCTTCTTCTTTTCTTCTTCTTCTTCTTCTTCTTCTTCTTCTTCTTCGCTTCTTCTCTTCTTTTCTTCTTCATTCTTCTTCTTCGCATCTTCTTCGCATTCTCTTCGTCTCTGCTTCTTCTTCTTCGCATCCATTCTTCTTCTTCTCTTCTTCGCAATCTTTTCTTGATTCTTGTTTTTGCATTATTCTTCATTATTTCTCTTTGTATTCTTCTTCGTTTTCTTCTTTGCATTTTTCTTCCCATTCTTCTTCGCACTCTTTTTCGCACCTCCTGTTCGCATTATTCTCTGCATTTTTCTTTGCTACTGTTCACTACCTTTGTTCTTGTTTGCATCTGCCTGAATTCTGAGACAGACAAGCTGCTATTTTTTATTATTTTAAATTTTTTATTTCATTCTTTTATATCGAGGATAATGGGATCAGCATTCGTTTGCTTTTTTACATCCAGTCCCCGTGTGTATGCAGTTTTGTAATTGTCATCTGTTCCCACCGGCACACGATGGCCTACTCTTACGAAAAGCGGAACAGGATTTAACGTGTGAGCAAGATGTTCTGCGTGCGTTCGCACACGGGGCCTCGGTTTATAGTCTCATCCGAAAGACTTTGGGGGAGAGTGGAGTCAGCACTGATGTTAACTCCAGGGGAAAAATCTCCTCGAACAGGAATCGAACCCGGTCGTCAAATTGCGAGTGCAATGTTCTGACCACTAGGCTATCCCGTCCTGCTGTGTTAGTGGGAGACCATTGGACTTCGGAACGCGGCCACGCAACGTAGTTTATTTTATTTTATTTTATACCATATGTAACAGCAGATTTCTCTGCGTGAAACTCAGGCTGCTCTCCCTCCATAGAGAGCGTGTCGCCACAAGTGCAGCGCCTACCTTTTATTTATTTTCTTTTTTTCTGTCTGCAACTGTATTTGTTTCCCTATCAGAGTGACTTTTTTCTACATAATATTATTTTGCCAGGGACAACCCTCTTGGTGCCGTGGGTTCTTTTACGTGGCTAAGTAATGTGAATGTCAGCAGATCTTTGTGTTCACCATAACAATTAAAATATAGCCAGAGGCAAAGCTGCTTTCTAGATGGGAGCAGAGAGAGGAGAGGAGGGGATGGGGGGAGAGGGAGGGGGGTACATAGATTGTACTCAGGATTTTACTTATTCTTTGTATCTCTTTTTTTTTTTCGAGGTTAATAGAATAAGCACTCAATGTACTTTTGTTTTCCACATCCAGTCCCCGTACATATGCAGATTTCTCAATTTTTTGTCATCCTCCCTTCCCAACATAAGGAAAGGAGGAGGGGAGGGGGGGAGAGAAGGACAGAGCTTCCCCCTTCCCCCCTCCACCCCACCCCCCACCCCCCTCGCCGCACAAATTAAACAAAAAATAGGTAGCTTGTGATATTCTGGTGTGTGTGTGTGTGGGGGGGGGGGGGGGGGGAGCAGGAACAATGCTGTGGTAAGATGGTGTGTGTGTGTGTGTGTGTGTGTTGTGTGTGTGTGTGTGTGTGTGTGTGTGTGTGTGTGTGTGTGTGTGTGTGTGTGTGTGTGTGTGTGTGTGTGTGTGTGTGTGTGTGTGTGTGTGTACTATGTGTGTACTGTGTGTGTACTGTGTGTGTACTCTGTGTGTGTGTGTGCGTGCGTGTGTGTGTGTGTGGGGGGGGGAAGGTTGTGTAGGAAGGACGTGGGGGGGAAGAGGGAGGGGAGGAGATGGAGAGATTTGAAGTTGCCCCAGGTGGGGTGAAGGGAGGGGGTGAGGAGAGGGGGGTGGAGGTAGTCAGTGGGGGGAGGGAGGGGGTGAGGAGAGGGGGGTGGAGGTAGTCAGTGAGGGGGGAGGGAGGGGGTGAGGAGAGGGGGGTGGAGGTAGTGAGTGAGGGGGGAGGGGAGGGGTGTCAGGGTTTGGAGCGTGACTTGTAGATCGTTGCAAACGTGACATTTTATTTCAATGTCTTCTCTTGTCCCTCTCGACTTACAAATTCTGACCTACCTGCTTTTTGGCCCTGGACTTTTTTTTTGGGGGGGGGTTTTTTTTTTTTTTTTTGCTTCCATTGTGGGGTGTCGTCTGCTCCTGTCTCATAGATAATGTGTGTAAGTGTGTGTGGGGGGGGGGGGGGGGGGGGGGGGGAGTGTAGTGAGTGTGTGTGTGTGTGTGTGTGTGTGTGTGTGTGTGTGTGTGTGAGTGTCTGTGTGTGTCTGTGTGTGTGAGGAGGGGGTTGTAGTGTGTGTGTGTGTGTTGGGGGGGGGGGGTGTAGTAGTAGTAGTAGTAGTGTGTGTGTGTGTGTGTGTGTGTGTGTGTGTGTGTGTGTGTGTGTGTGTGTGTGTGTGTGTGTGTTGTGTAAGAAAGAGTATGTTCAAAATGCAATATGTCTGTTATAGGGGATGAATTTCATTTTGTCATGGAATGTCCCCAATTTACACATTTACGGCAAGATTTTATTCCTCAGCATTTTCGTCAACCCATGTCCAGTTATAATTTTTGCAGGCTGATGAAATGTAAATCTCGAAAAGTTCATCTGTCTCTATCAAAATTCATAAGAGTTGCAGGTATTTTTTTAAAATTTGATTTGATGCCTTTAACCAGTGTAGATTGTGTCTTTTACGAAACTTTACAGACCTTTAAAAAAATGTCCTGAGTCTTTAATATTGTTTGTTTATTATTTTTCGATTAATTCTTGCTTTTCAGTTCCTGTTGATATTGATAATACTTTTGGATGTATTGCTGTAAGGTTTCTTTTCTCCTGTTGAACTTGTTTGTTATCCTCCATGCCCCAAAAAGGGTGAAAGGAATTAAGTCTTGAATCATGAATCATGAATCTTGAATCGTGTGTGTGGTGTGTGTGTGTGTGTGTGTGTGTGTGTGTGTGTGTGTGTGTGTGTGTGTGTGTGTGTGTGTGTGTGTGTGTGTGTGTGTGTGTGTGTGTGTGTGTGTGTGTGTGTGAAGGGGTGTGTGTGTGTTGTAGTGTGTGTGTGTGGTGAGAGAGAGAGAGAGAGAGAGAGAGAGAGAGAGAGAGAGAGAGAGAGAGAGAGAGAGAGAGAGGAGAGAGAGAGAGAGAGAGAGAGAGAGAGAGGAGAGAGAGAGAGAGAGAGAGAGAGAGAGAATTTATTTATTTATTTTATTTCTTCTTTTAAATCAATTTATTCTTTGATATCGAGGATAATCAAAAACGCATTCATGTGCGGGTTTTTTTTTACATCCATTCCCCGTATGAATGCAGTTTTGTCAATCTTGTCATATGTTCCCACCACCAGCACACAACGGCCTACTCTGACGAAAAACGGAACAGGATTTAACGTGTGCGCAAGATGATGTGTGTGTCATTAGGACCAATGCTGAGATATTGGTGTCCATGTGTCATTGTGTCATCAGCGTCTGTGTGTCATTAGGACCAATGCTAGCTGTGATATTGGTGTCCATGTGTCACTGATGTTCTGCTTCCTTGTTTTATCACTGTTTATTTCGTTCTTGTTAGCAAGGTCCAAAACTCTTCCCCCATCCATTATAGACCATCAGTAGTGGTCTGGGCTCTAGTCTTTCGGGATAGACGATAAACCGTGGTCCCTTTCGTTACACATCATTATTTAGCGCACGTAAAAGAACCCACGGCAATAAGAGGGTTGTCCCTGGCAAAATTCTGTAGGAAAAAGCCACTCTGATAGGGAAACAAATACAGCTGCAGACAGAAAAAATAAAAAAAATAATAATGGGTAGGCACTGCACTTGTGGTGATGCGCTCTCCCCGGGGAGAGCAGCCTGAATTTCATGCAGAGAAATCTACTGTGACATAAAGTGGTATAAATAGATAAATAAATAAACACATAGGCCGAGTCTTTCGGATGACTGTAAACCGAGGCCCCGTGTGCGAACGCACGCACAACATCTTGCGCACACGTTACATCCTGTTCCGCTTTTCGTAAGAGTAGGCCATTGTGTGCCGGTTGAAACAGATGACAACATTTACAAAACTGCATATACACGGGGACTGGATGGAAAAAAAAGCACGAGTGCTTATTCCATTATCGTCGATCTAAAAGAATAGATAAAATAATACAATAAATAGATCAAGATCTATTTCCTTTATCAAAAACTTAACAAACTTGTACTCAGGAAAATGACGTTGTTTTTAAAAGTACTACTTCTACTAAAGTACTACTACCACTAGACTACTACTTTAAAAAATGACGTCAAGCAAGATAAGAAGAACAAGTTACAAAAGAGATTGGAGTTCGACAGTTAGACGCAAGAATGATCTAAATTTTTTGGAAAAAAAAACCATGTTCTTTGTAGGAGTAGTGCTTCTACTATTGGCCTTCAAAACGACAGTCATTTCTGACACAAGTGAGTTGTTTACTTTAATTATGATTTTTTTCAGAATGGGGAATTAAGAAAGACAAAAAACGGGTAGAATTACAAATGGATATTTCCTCTTTTACCCCACTGCCTGAACTGCATAACTACAGACAATGCCGAAATCAAGCCAAATGAGCCGTGTTATAAATGTCATGCATGGCATAGCATTGTATGATGTTGTAGCGCATGGTATACGACGGGTTCCATTCCCGGTCGAGGAGATTTTTCTCCTGGAGTTAACATCAGTACGGACTCCACTCTCCCTAAAGTCCTTCGGATGAGACTATAAACTGAGGCCCCGTGTGCGAACGCACGCAGAACATCTTGCGCACACGTTAAATCCTGTTCCGCTTTTCGTAAGAGTAGGCCATTGTTTGCCGGTGGGAACAGATGACATTTACAAAACTGCATACACATGAGGACTGGATGTAAAAAAAAAATTAAAAAATTAAAAAAAAAAGCACGTGAGTGCTTATTCCATTATCCTCGATATAAAAGAATATATAGATCTAAATAAAAAAAAGAATAAATAAAAAATATTTTCCGAACAAAGAAAATAAGATTGAAAAGAGCACCCACACCCCTCCTCCCCCAAATTGTACAACATTTAGGTAGTCTAGGTTCCATCGCGTTGAATTCTATCACTTTTTTAAAAATCAATTTGTAGGGTTTGTTTTGTATTTTGTATTGTATTGTATTGTTTCAAAAGAATTCTATTATGTTATCAATTGGTGGGTTTGGTTTTTATGTTGTTTTGTATTATTTCAAAAGAACTTTATTATTTTATCAATTTGTTGGGTTTAATTTTATGTTGTATTGTACTATTTCAAAACGGCAAGTAAAAGGTATGGCTTTTTTATGTCTGTAAATGACAGGGGACGGGATAGCTCAGTGGTCGGAGCATTCGCTTTCCCCTAGTCAAGTTAAGCAGCATCGAGTGTGGTTACCAGTGGGGTGACCGTTTGCACGCCTTGGCTTCAGTACAGTCCCCCACCAAGTTCACCCAGCTGTAAATAGGTACCTGCCCTCTTTAGGGTCAGGGAAGGTAAAGCAGCGAGGGAGAGGAGATGGGCGCCGCCCTCAATATGCTGGCTCCTAGAGAAGCTGAGGTCTCTGATGCCTCGCTCCCCTACGACCACACAGGTTATGGGACACCTTTACCATTACCTTTTAAATGACAGTGTGGCGACACTGACCATCCCGCTCCCTCCTTTGGCGGCTGTGGTCAAATTTGAGCTGATTGGTGAAACGGGCAGTGCCAGTAATCTGGAAACGGGTAGCCCACCCGTACGGGTAGTGTCCGAATTCACGAAACGGGTAGAGTCGATCATTACCATCGTCATAAATAATAATGATAATATTAATAACATATCAATACTAATATACTGATACTACTAAAATAAACTATTATTATTGTTGTTGTTATTCTTCTTCTTCTTCTTCTTCTTCTTCTTCTTCTTCTTCTTCTTCTTCTTCTTCTTCTTCTTCTTAAAATGATAATATTATTATCATTAAAATGATGATGATGATGATGATAATGATGACGATGGTGATGATGATGATGATGATGATGATGGTGATGATGATGATGATGATGATGATGATGATGATGATGATGATGATGATGATGATGATGATGACGACGACGATACAGCTACTGATAATAACAGAAATGATAATAATACTTGTGAGGATGATGACAATAGTGAAGATGATGAGAAAGAATATGCTGATAATGACGACGATGTCGACAATGATGACGATGATGATGATGATGACGACGATGAGTCATTGAGTGTGAATGTGTGTGCGTGTGTGAGTGTGCATGTGTGCATGTGCATGTGTGTGTGTGCACGTGCGTGCGTGCATGTGTGTGTGTGCGTGCATGTATGTGCGTGCATATGTGTGTGTGTATGACAGTCAAAGACCCATGCGGGGCCAACAGAACGCCTCGCCCCCGGCCTCGCTGTGACTGCTATGAGGGCTGCAGTGAGGAGGAGGCCGCTTATGCCAAACCCGACATGCATCTGGGTCTGTCTGCCTCTGTGTGTGTGTGTGTGTGTGTGTGTGTGTGTGTGTGTGTGTGTGTGTGTGTGTGTGTGTGTGTGTGTGTGTGTGTGTGTGTGTGGCTGGCTGGCTGCTGCTGGCTGTGTAGCTGGCTGTGTTGCTGGCTGGCTGGCTGTGTTGCTGGCTGGCTGGCTGGCTGATTTGCTGGCTGGCTGGCTGTGTTGCTGGCTGGCTGGCTGTGTTGCTG
>CM060349.1:5963711-5968711 GCA_030674155.1 Stramonita haemastoma
GGGACACCTTTACCTTTTAGAGATCATCTGAAGTCGGAGTATGGCTGCCTATATGGCGAGGTACTTGAAAACAGTCACACACGCAAACTTCTCATTCAGTGTGCTTCCTATCTCACAGTGATTCATTCCCAGGTGGGATGAGTGAGTCAAGAGTGCATGTTCTGGGTGACCCCCCAGGGTGTTAAGCTGGGGAACGCACAACAACAACAACTTATTTATTTATTTATTTTTGATAGTTTTGTGATTTCTGGTGCGCTGTGTTGTTATACAGGGGTGTGTTCACGGCTACTCTGGGGACCCGAAAGGGGAAAGCCCTCCCAGCCCTGTCTGATGTTACTGTTGTCGTTACCCTGTGACAGTGCATGGCTGTTCTCTGCAGTCAGTCTCTCTGTCTCTGTCTGTCTGTGTCTGTCTCTTTCTGTTGTCTGTCTCTGTCTGTCTGTCTGTCTCGTCTGTTTGTCTGTCTCTCTCCCCTCTCTCTCTTGTCTATCGCCTCTCTGTTTTCGTGCTCCTATCTCTGTCTCTGTCTCTTCTCTCCATCCCTCTTTGTCTCTCTCTTTTCTCTGTCTTCTCTGTCTCTGTCTGTCTTTCTCTGCCCTTCTGTCTGTCTCTCTTCTGTCTTGTGGTCTGTCTGTCTGTCTTTCTCTCTCTCTCTTTTCCTCTTCTCTCTCGGGTCTCTGTCTCCCCCCTTCTCTCCCATGGCTTAAAGTACAGTCCCAGTTCACCCAGTTTGTCAATGGGTATGCCTCTTTAGAGTCAGGGAAGGTAAGCAGGAGGAGGGGAGTGGGCGCTGCCCTCAACTTTGTACCCCTGAGGCTGGGTCTCTGTGCTCGCTCCCTCGCCCCTTAGGTTTTGAAACACCTTTACCTAACACACACACAAACCAACACCACACACACAACACACGCGCGCGCGCGCGCGCGCGCGCGCGCGCGCGCGCGCACAAACACACCACAACACAGACACACCCCACACCCCACAGACAAACACACACCACAGAACAAACACACCACACACACACACACAACACACACCACAAACACAACACACACCCACACACACAACACCAGTGCTGACTCCCTCCCCCAAAAGTCTTTGGATGGATTTTTAAACCGAGGCCCGTGCGCGAACGCACGCAGAGATCTTCGCAAGTTAAATCCTTTCGCTTTTCGTAAGAGTAGGTATTGGTGCGGTGGGAAAGATAACAATATTTAAAAAACTGCAAAACCCCGGGGGGATGAGGGAAAAAAAAGCACATGAGTGCTTATTTCATTATCTTCGATATACAGAATAAAAAATAAAAAAATAAAGTAAAGATTCTTTGTCTTTCTGCCTGCCTGTCTGTTGTCTGTTGTTCTGATGCATACAGGGGCGGGATAGCCTGGCGGTCAGAGTGATGCACTCGTGATCTGCTGACCTGGGTTCGAATCTCGTTCAACAAGATTTTTCCTCTAAAGTTAACATCAGTGCCGACTCCACTCCCCCAAAAAGCCCTTCGGATGAGACTATAAACTGAGGTCCTATGTGCGAACGCACTCAGAACATCTTGTGCGCACGTTAAAACCCGTTCCGCTTTTCCGAAGAGTGTGCCGGTAGGAAGGGATGACAAAATTGACAAAACTGCATACACACGGGGACTGGATGTCAAAAAGCACAGAACTGCTGATTCTGTTATCCTCGAAATAAAAATAAATAAGAAAAGTGTCTTGCCTCTACTACAGGGAAAGGGAAACAACTTTCTCTTTCGACCGGGTGTATTGTTATTGCTTCCCTTCGACCCTTTTATTTTATTTATTCTTTTATATGGAGGATAATGAACATCTTGCACACACGTTAAATCCTCTTCCGCTTTTCGTAAGAGTAGGCCATCGTGTGCCAGTGAGAACAGATGACAATATTTATAAAAACTGCATACACACAGGGACTGGATTTTTTTTTTAAAAAGTACAAGAGTAGCTTAGTCCATTATCCTCGATATAAAAGATTAGAATAAATTTCAAAAAATAAATATAAATAAATAAATAGTAGTAGGCACCCATCAGTCTCGGAAGACTATGGAGTTGCGCTCTAGTCTCTAGAGTGCAAAGCCTGGGTAAGTAAGTATGGAGGGCAAACTGTTAGGAAAAAAAAAAGTGGTATAAACTAAAATAAAACTCTCTCTGTCCCAGCCTACTGGAACGTGGCCTTGCACAAGACTCCAGACATTCGCGTGTCCACTTCTGGCGGTGCGGCCAGCGTGGCTGTGGACGGACTGACCACTTCCGAGGGTGAGGGGTCATGTGTGGAGAGCAAAGCTGGCTTCAACTATTTCATCGTTCATCTGGACGAAGCCTGCATCGTCAAATCCGTCGCCATCACGGCCCGTAGTGACTGCTGCTGTGAGTGGGTGGGGTAGGGTGGTGGGGTAGGTGGTGGTGGGTGGGTATGGTGTGTGTGGGTGGGTGGGGTGGGTGGTGTATGGTGGGGGAGGGTGTGGTGGGGTAGGGGTGTGTGGTGGGTGGTGTATGGTGAGGTGAGGGGGGTAGTGGTGGGTGGGGGGTGGGGTGGGGTAGGGCGTTGTGGGGTGGGTAGGTTGGGGTGGTGGGTGGGTGGGGTTGGGGGTAGTGTAGTGTGTTGTATTTATTAATTATTTATTTATTATTTATATCGAGCATAATGGAATAAGGACTGGTGTAGTGTAGTGTAGTGTAGTGTAGTGTGGTGTGTGTGTGTGAGTGTAGGGTGTGAGTGTAGTGTGGGTGTGGTGTGGTGTGGTGTGGTGTGGTGTGGTGGTGGTGTTGGTGTGGTTGTGGTGTAGTGGGTGTGGTGTGTATGCGGTGCGGTGGATGCAGTGAAGTGTAGTGTAGTGTAGTGTAGTGTAGTGTAGTGTGGTGTGGTGTGGTGTGGTGTGGTGTGGTGTGGTGTGGTGTGGTGTGGTGTGGTGTGGTGTGGTGTGGTGTGGTGTGGTGTAGGTGTGGGTGGGTGCGGTGCGGTGCAGTGCAGTGTAGTGTGGTGTAGTGTAGTGTAGTGTAGTGTAGTGTAGTGTGGTGTGTGTGGTGTGGTGTGGTGTGGTGTGGTGTGGTGTGGTGTGTGCGGTGCGGTGCGGTGCGGTGTGGTGTGGTGCGGTGCGGTGCGGTGCGGTGCGGTGCAGTGAATGTGTAGTGTGGTTGTAGTGTAGTGTAGTTGAGTTAGTGTAGTGTAGTGTAGTGTAGTGTAGTGTAGTGTAGTGTGTGGTGGGTGGGTGGGTGGAGTGTAGTGTAGTGTAGTGTGAGTGTGGTGTCAGTGTAGTGTAGGTAGTGTAGTGTAGTGTTGCGTTGCTAGTAGTGTGTGGTGTAGTGTAGTGTAGTGTAGTGTAGTGGTAGTGAGTGTGGTGTGGTGTAGGTGTAGTGTGTGTGGGTGTGGTGTGGGTGTTGTGTTTGTGTTGGTGTGGTAGTGTAGTGTAGTGTAGTGTAGTGTAGTGTAGTGTAGTGTCAGTGTAGTGTAGTGTAGTGTAGTGTAGTGTAGTGTAGTGTAGTGTAGTGTAGTGTAAGTGTAGTGTGTTAGTGCAATGTGTTGCGTTGCGTTGCGTTGTGTTGTGTTGTATTTTTCATTTTATTTATTCTTTTATATCGAGAATAATGAAATAACCACTCATGTGCTTTTTTACATCCAGTCCCAGCGTGTATGCAGTTTTGTAAATATTGTCATCTGTTCACACCGGCACACAATTACAATGACCTACTCTTACCAAAAGCGGAACAGGATTTAGAGGTGTGCTGCGGATTGCAGACAGCGTTCAGACAGAGTTCATCCTGTTCTGCTTTTCGAAAGAGTAGGCCATCTTGTGCCGGTGCTGCGAACAGATGACAAAGATTGACAAAACTTGCATACACATGGGGACTGGATGTAATTTTTAAAAAAATTAAGCACATGAATGCTTTAATTCCATTATCCTCGCTATTAAAAGAATCAATGAAAAAATAAATGAAGAATTGAATAATAAAATAGAGGTGGGCTACCTGCTTATGAATTTTGCAGACAATGAAAGAAAGAAAGAATTCTTTCGAACAGATGACAAGATTTACAAAAGTTGCATACACACGTTAAAACACACAGACACACACAGACACAGACACAGACACAGACACACACACACACACACACACACACACACACACACACACACACACACACACACACACACACACAACACACACAACACACACACACACACACACACACACACACACACACACACACACACACACACACACACACACATATGAGTGCTTTATTCCATTATCCTCGCTATATAAAAGAATTAAAAAAAAAAATTAATGAATCATGAAGTAAATTAAAATTAGAGGTGAGGGGGGGGGGGGGGGGGGGGCTAGACTAGACTAGCTAGCTTAATAATGAAGTGTGTGTGTGTGTGTGTGTGTGTGTGTGTGTGTGTGTGTGTGTGTGTGTGTGTGTGTTGCAGACAGCGCTCTGAACGTGTTCAAGGTGTACGTCACGCAAGACATCAGGTACCAGGAGGGGCCGCCAGGGGCGCTGTGCTACAGCTTCACGGGCGACTTTCTGGGTCAAGGCCGAAACAGCACGCGCAGTTTCACGTGCAAGTCTCCCCTCCAGGGGAGGTTCGTGGCTGTCTTCAACAGCGGCTACAGCAGCATGCTGCTGTGCGAACTGCAAGTCTGGGGTATCCCCTTAATTATGGTGAGTCAGGGAGGGAGGGAGAGAGAGATTCAGATTTCAGGTTCAGATTCAGATTCAGAATATTTATCGCCATTTAAGTCATGCAGACCTATTTGACACAACAAATGATGTCCACTAAAAACATGTTGCATTCTACTTTTCTTTGTCTCGTTTCTCCATACATTCATTTACACATATCTAATGATATCTGCTTGATAGATATCAACTGTGATTATGTCGCTTAATTTATCTATACAGTGTTTACATTCTTTGTCTCTGGTTTTAATCTTTAGTAACAAATTGTTTCTAAGTTCATCATATAAAACACATTCATCGAGTAAATG
>CM060349.1:5978711-5981211 GCA_030674155.1 Stramonita haemastoma
CGTCCCGTCCCGTCCCGTGTGTGTGTGTGTGTGGTTGTGTGTGTGTGTGTGTGTGTGTGTGTGTGTGTGTTGTGTGTGTGTGTGTGTGTGTGTGTGTGTGTGTGTGTGTGTGTGTGTGTGTGAAATTGATTGGATAGTTTTGGTGGTTGTTGTTTAAATGCTTACATGATTGCTTTTGTTATTGTTTCATTGATTTGTTTTGTCAACTTACTGATTCAATCATGTTTGTTTGGCTTGTTTGTTTCTTGTTGTTTTCGTTTTTGAGGGCCTGATGTAAAACAAACAAAAAACAAAAAAAAAACTCTGGCTTATTCAATTATCCTCAATAAAATATTCCATAAAATATTCAAATTCGAGTGTTTTCTTTGAGGGAATTTGGTTTGAATGTTCTGTAATAGCCACCTCTCACTTTTTCCATTTAATGTTAAAAAAAAAAGTTAAAGTCTGTCCCGAGCCTAAGGCTCATCAGGCCGGTGCTTATCCCGGTTTCTGTGGCGTTAAGCGACTGAGAGTCATAGACTCCCCCCTGGATAGGACGCCAGTCTATCGCAGGGTTAACCCCCAACACAAGGTTGAAACCCCTTTTACACCTGGGTGGGGTGAGAAAATAGCCGTAAATTCAATGTTAGTCAGGAGAAATGACTGTAATCAAGACAAATTCACATCAGGTTGATCCCCTTCAGACAGAAAGTGGTCCAGTTGTCAGTGCAGTAGTTGGCCGGGAGATTGATTGATTGATTGATTGATTGATTGATTGATTGATTGATTGATTGATTCTTTTATATCGAGGATAATGGAATAAGCATTCATGTGCTTTTTTTTTTTTACATCAAGTCTCCATGTGTATGCAGTTTTATAAATCTTGCTATCTGTTCCCCCAACTGGCATATGATGGCCTATTCTTACGAAAAGCGGAACAGGATTCAACGTGTGCGCAGTAAGATGTTCTGCGTGCGTTCACCGCACACGGGGCCTCGGTTTATAGTTTTCATCCGAAGGACTTTTATTAGGGGAGTGGAGTCAGCACTGATGTTAACTCCAGAGGAAAAATTCCATCGAACTAAGGTGCCTAAGTTAATTTACTTTCCCTCCAAAGCCCTTATGTCTACACGACAAAACTTAAGTCGAATCTATCGAGATCGATGGCTCACAATTCTTAAACATCCACATCAACATCCACAGTCATATGATGTTCTAAAGCAAACTCAAAACCGATGAAAAACAACGTATGCAAACAATATAGCTTATGTATAAAACAAAACGCCTTCCGCTCTCACCTTACCATCAAACACACGCTGTCCTCACCAGCTGTCTGGCATTGTCAGCACACTAACTCCCCTAACCCCTGAAGTCCAGAACCACCACACTGCTACAAGTCCTTTGGAATACATTTTCAACACACGCTGATCCACATGAATAGTCGTTTTCCACAAAAGAGACCAAAAACAAAAAATAATAAGCACAGGTGAAGAATGTTTCCAAGTCCTCTGGCACAACACGCACAGGTAAATAAAAGTCCACAAGTCCTCTGACACATCAACAAACACATGTGGAAAAAGTCTTCAAGTCATTTGGCACATCAACAACAACAGGTAAAAAAATGTTTTCATAGTCCAAACAAATGACAACCCACCATTAAAAACTAAATCCTCCCAAGACACAATTTTCCAACTATCACTGCACCTACACACACACACACACACACACACACACACACACACACACACACACACACACACACACACACACACACACACACACACACACACACACACACACACAACAACCAACATCTCGCCACACAACCAGCAAAAGAACCGCCGTCAATATTTCAATTCCAATAACAACAAACAACACACACACACAAACACAAAGCTGTCAACTCCTCCTACGAGGGGTGGCACCAATGCACAGTTAAATCATAAAAAACTGACAACTGAACACAAAACAAACAGCAGCTGTCACCTCCTCCTCCTCCGAGGAGTGGCACAAGGCAGAACAGCCCAAATCACATCAACAAAAAACAAAAACAACCAAACAACCTGGACAACTGAACGCCACGAAACCAAGAAGCTACCCACTCCTCCTCCGAGAAAGCTTGCACCCATCTGACTCCCAGATCAAAACTCTCTCTCTTCCTGATTTAAATTCTGTCATAATTATGATATCTCAATCACACCAAGAACTTTCACTACAATCACTACAACCCAGCACAAAACAAACATTACTGATAAAAAAAATTAACAGGAAAAGGAAAATCGGCCCCAAAAACAACCCAACCGTTACAAAAAAAAAAACGTGCACAGGCACCCATCTTTACCAAGCAACAAAATAAAATAACTAGCTACAACCTGAGCCTGATAAATTAATTTTAACAACAAGACACTTTTCACTTCTTCCCCCCCCCCCAAAAAAAAAAAAACAACAACCAACAACAACAACAAACAACTCCACACGTCATAATCATTGTGACACAGACTAATGGTCAATGAAGACTGAA
>CM060349.1:5996211-6001121 GCA_030674155.1 Stramonita haemastoma
AGATAGATGTGTGTGTATGTTGTTATCAGTGTCGAAGGACAGGAAGGTAGGAGGCAGGTGCAATACATCTGCGGAGGCGCCGTGTGAAGACAGGAACGCCGTGTGTCACAGGGCAGGGGGGGGATGATGATGGCAGCAGCTCCCCCATCTGTGTCTGCGCTCTGGGCTTTATTAGCACCACTGATTATTCCTGCCGTGAGTCAGGCCTCTATGGGGGTAGTATTTTTTATCTATTTAGTTATTTATTTGTTTATTATTTGTATCAAGGATAATGGAATCAGCTCTCATGTGCTTTTTTTTTACATCCAGTCCCCATGTGTATGCAGTTTTGTTAATCTTGTCATCTGTTCCTACCGGCACACAATGGCCTACTCTTACGAAAGGCGGAGCAGGATCAGTACTCCTGCCGTGAGTCAGGCCTCTATTAGTATTTTTATCTATTTATCATTTATTTGTTTATTCTTTATATCGAGGATAATGGAATAAGCACTCATGTGCTTTTTTTTTTACATCCAGTCCCCGTGTGTATGCAGTTTTGTTAATCTTGTCATCTGTTCCTACCGGCACACAATGGCCTACGCTTACGAAAAGCGGAACAGGATTTAACGTATGTGTAAGATGTTCTGCGTGCGTTTGAAACACACGGGATCTCGGTTTATAGTCTCATCCGAATGACTTTGACATTCAGTTCGATTTTTCGTCAAACTGGGAAGAAAGGGCAAGGCTAGGTACGAACCCAGAACCTCACGGTTTACTTGTTGGCAGGCGAACGTCTTAACCATCCTGCCACCTCCTTCCTTCCTCTGGAGTAGTTGTTCACAATTCAAAGGTTTCCTTCATCTTCACGACGATATAAAAAGATAGACACACGCATACCACCTCCCTTTCCCCCCCATCCCTCCACTCCATCCCCCTCCCCGCCCCTACCCATCTCCCCCCCCCCTCCCCCCACCTCCCTCTCCCCCAACCCTCCCCCCCCCCTCCCCAGTCCCACCCATCTCCCCCCCTTCCCCCAACCCATCTCCCCCTTCCCCCAACCCATCTCCCCCTCCCCCCCCCCTCTCCCCCTCCCTCCCTCCCTTCTTTCCCCCTCCCCCTCTCCATCCCCCCACATCTCTCCTCTCCCCCCCCACATCTCTCTCTCCACTCCCCCCACCCTGTCCACCTCCTTTTGCTCCATTCTCATCCCCTCCTCCCTATCCTTCTCCTCCCTCCCCTATGCTTCTCCCTGGCACAACATGGGAAGAAAGACAACACATTACTCCAAAGCTCGGAGGATTAGAAGTTAGGGGCAGATCTCCCTTCAGACCTGCAATTACTAACTCACAGCTTATCTTGTTGCCGTCACATTTTTTACAACTTATCATTAAACCAAGAAGTTTAAATTCCAAGGTGTCTTTTACTTTATGTTCACAAATTGAAAAAACATGTATGTCTACAGTCATTTACTTTCACCTTGTACTTCTTTCACACAGGTCAACAGTAAGTCTACAATTTCATATAAAAACTACTGCTTCATTTCCATCCCATGAAAGATTTGATCTGGACTACAAAGCAACTGCAAACAATTAAAAGGGATGGAACTCTTTAAAAGGATATGTACATATGTAGCCTGTGAAGGGGAAGTAATATTGATATCAAGTAGCACACACACACTTTCTGAATGATTTGGAACAATATTTATCCGAAATTGCTTAACACTGCATATTCAACTTTCATCTCATAGCAAAATGTTAACCAGTTATGTTAAACTTTTACTTTATGGGATGATACCATTTTATTCTCCACTACAAAGAAGGGTTACAAAATGCTTTAGACATTTTGAATACCTACTGTTTTCATTAGAAACTTGTTGTGAATCTAGTGAAAACCAAAATCATGATATTCGGCAACAATGGATCTCTAATAATTATGTAAAATAGCAGGAAAGTGCTTGAATTTCTTAACAGTTTTAAATATTTAGGAATCAACTTCAGTAGCAGTGGTAGTTTTGCAAAATGCAAGAAAAATGCTTATGAATAAAGCTACTTTAGTCATGTTTAATTGATAAGGACTACATGGCAAAAAGAACTATGTACACATAAAATCGTTGTATGTGTTTTATTTTATTGATGTGAAATTATGGGCATATGAAAATGTAATGCATGAAAAGCGCTTCTAATAAAGCTCCTAAAGCCATGTTTAGCTTAATGACTGCACAACAAATAGAACAACAGACACATGTGGCACTTGATTTATTCCATAAAATTGTTGTACCTGTTTTGTTGTATGGCTGTGAAATTTGGGGATATGAAAATATAGCAATAATTTCATAAGTTTCATTTAAAGGTTTTAAAAAAATATAGCTTTCCTTTAACCCTCTTGCATTCGGATTCTCTTAACACAAACTGCCCCTAGATTTTGCATTCCATCACGAAATCAGGTCAGGCACACATACTTGCTAGCTTTTTCCTCCTTTTAAGTACATACCAGCAGCTATAATTACTTCCAGACACTCAGCAGGGTTTCTACCTCTGGCCTGATAGAGCTTTGACATGTGGTAGCAATTAGTGATGGTCACAGCATGATGGAAAACTTCTGTGTGTAAATCCCAGCAAATCCGGATTCAGAGGGGGCAATTGTTCAATCCGGCAAATCTGGGTTCAGACTAAGAGGGTTAGTATATGGAGAAACAGGTAGATATCCCTTGTCTAGTTTGGTCTCTGTTGGAATGGTGCGTTTCTGGATGCAGCTGCTCCACTTCCAGTATGAAAAGCTGCCATCAAGTGTTTACCAGATGATGAAAGATTTACTTGACAAATACTTGATTCAATCAGCATGGCTGAATATGATTTTAAAAAAATCTTAATACAAAGGGGATTTGGCTTTGTGGGAGAGACAGCTATGTTCAAGTATTCATTTTCTTCAAGTATTTTAAAGTTCACATAAAGAATTATCAAAGTGAACATTTCAAATATCAAAGCCTTCTTAATAGAAAATTTTGTTATTGAATGGAGAAGTGAGCCGTGGGATAATAGAAGGCGTCTTTGTCATAGAAATTTTAAGATTGATTTTGGTAAGGAAAAATATATAACTTGTCTGCCAGATCTATATGTTTACACTTTAAAAAAAAAATTTCGTTGTAGTTGTCACAAGCTTCCAATTGAGGATGGACATTTCCATAACATACCACAGGAATAAAGAATGAATTCAAAATACAATATATCGATTTTAGAGGATGAATTTTATTTTATGATGGATTGTCCCCTCTTTATAAACTTACAAGATTTCAATCCTCAGCATTTTCTTTAACCCTTGTCCAGTCATAAATTTTGAAGGCTGATGAAATGTCAATCTGAAAAAGTTCTCCCATCTCTCAAAATCCATAAGATGTGCAGGTATTTCTTGAAAATTCATTTGTTGTCATTCACATGTGTACATTGTGTATTTTAAAGAAATTGATATAGCTTTAAAAATGTTTTGAGGTTTTAATGCTACTTGTTTATCATTTTGTGATGAACTCATTTTGTGGTGGCCATTGGAGGATGCAATTTCTGTCTTTTTTGCCAAATGGTTATAAACACACACTTTGTTTTATTTGAAAAAGGGAGGGAGGGAAAGGGGGGATGGATGGGGTGAGTGGGGGAGGCAGGGAAAGGGGGGGTAGGGTTGAGGCGGGGGGAGGGGGGGTAGGGGTGAGGCATGGGGGGGAGGGAGGGGGGGGGAGGGGGGGAGGGAAAGGGGGGATGGAGTGGGGCGGTAGGGGTGAGTGGGGGAGGGAGGGAAAGGGGGGGTAGGGGTGAGGCGGGGGGAGGGGGGGGTAGGGGTGAGGCGGGGGGGAGGGGGGGTAGGGGTGAGGCATGGGGGGGAGGGAGGGGGGAGGGGGGGAGGGGGGTTGGGGGAAGGGGGTGGGGTTGGGGAAGGGGGTGGGGTTAGGGAGGAGGGGGAATGAGTAAATACTTTTTTTGAAAAATACACTGGAAAAAAAGAAATGGGGTGCGCAAAACTTACGTTAGCTCTCTTGACTTGAGTCAGTGATGTTGCATTTGTGTGCTGTGGGGCGGGGGGATGGGTGAGGATTGGGGGGTAGGGGGTCAAGTCAAGTCAAGTCAAGTCAACAACACTTTGATCATCCCAGGAAGGAGAATTACAATAGTGACAGACATTTTGATAGGAATCATTATCTCAACAGACACAGGATAGCTACAATCCATGTTCAAAACATTCTAAGATAACTTCAAATAAAAATATCTCAAGCATACACGCGCACACACAGACACGCACACATGCACGTACGCCTAACACGCATGTGCACGCACGCGCACACACACACTCATAACACACCACACGCACGCACCACACGCACGCACGCACGCACGCATGCACGCACGCACACACAATATATTTATATTATGTATATTTATATAATACAGATATATATCTATGTGTGTGTGTATGTATGTGTGTGTATAATATATATGTGTGTGTGTGTGTGTGTGTGTGTGTGTGTGTGTGTGTGTGTGTGGTGTGTGTGTGTTGTGTGCAGGGCTGAGGGAGGGTGCAGACTGCAGTTCAGGCATGGAGGGCAGGGCCAATGTCTCCTCTCCCTGTGAGGAGGGCACTCTCTGTCAGGACAACAAATGTCGTACGTTTCTTTTCCTTGAGGAAAAAGTAGTGGCTTCTTCTCCTTCTTCCTTCCTGCCTTTCTTTCTTTTCTTCCTTCATTCTTTCTTTTCTTTTCTTCCTTTCTTTCTTCCTTCTTTCTTTTCTTCCTTCATTCATTCATTTCTTCCTTCCTTCATTCATTCATTCCTTCCTTCTTCCTTTTCTTCCTTCCTGCCTTCCTTTCTTTCTTCCTATTTCCTTCCTTCCTTTCTTCCTTCCTTCCTTCCTTTCTTCCCTCCTTCAGCAATACAACAGTACAATGCAAT
>CM060349.1:6001221-6013721 GCA_030674155.1 Stramonita haemastoma
GGTTGGGGGCGGAGGGGGGGGGGCCGGGGGGGGGGGCCCGGGGGTGTTGTGGTGTGGGGTGGGGGGGGGGTTTGGGGTTCGGTTTTTTGGTTTTGGGGGAAAGGGGGGGGGGGGCCCAAAAGGGGGGGGGAAGCCTTGGGGGGGGGGCGGCAAAGGGGCCCCCCGGGGGGGTTTTAATTTCAAAGGTGAGGGAAGGGGACGAGAAGGGGGGGGAAAAAAAAAAGGGGTTTGGTGGGTGGGGGGAAAGGGGTTTTAGGGGCCCGGAAGGGGGGTTCTTTGGGGGTGGGCCCATTTTGGTGGGGGGGGGGGGGCATACGGGTTGAATAAAGGTTATGATTGGGGGGGGGGGTTTGACGGGAGGGGTGGTAAGGTTTGGGGTATTGTTTTTGGACCTACGTGGTTGGGGCATTGTGGTTGGGGGAACTTGGGGGGGGTACGGGGGGGGGGGTGGTTTGGGGGGATTTTTCCCCCCTTTTTTTTTAAAAGGGGGCCACTGGGGCCCCCGCCTTGGGGTTTGATGCTTTTGGAAACCTGTGGTGGGGCCGGGGATTTTGGCGAACGGGGGGGGGGGGGGAAGGAGTGGTTTGGGGGAGGCAAGGGGGGGCGGGGGGAAGGGCAAGGGGGGGGGAGGGGAGGGGGCCGAAGGCGAGGGGGGGGGGGGAGGGGGGGGGGCAAAAAGCAGGGGGTGGGGGGGGGAGGGGGAAAAAGGCGAAGGGAGAAAACCCAAAGGAATAGGGAGGGAGGGGAAGGGGGGGGGGGGGGGCCGAAAAGACATAGGGGGCCCGGGGGAAAAACCGAAAAGGGGGGGGGGCGGGAAGGGGCGGGGAGAAAAAAAGAAGCAGCAAGGGCCCCAAAGAATCGACAAAAAGGGGCGGGGAGGGAGAGGGGTGGGAAACGGGGAGGGGGGGGAAAAAGGGAGAGAAGAGGGGTGGGAGGGGGGGGGGGAAAAAGGGGAGGGAGGGGGGGGAGAGAGCAGAGAGGGGAAAAGAGATGAGGAGGACGCACAGACCCAATCCTCTCTCTCTCTCTCCTCTCTCTCTCTCTCTCTCTCTCTCTCTCTCTCTCTCTCTCTCTCTCCCTCCTCCCTCTCTCTCTCTCTCTCGCGAGCGAGCGAGCGAGCGAGCGAGCGCTCCATTCCCCTCTCTGTATATAAATACACCCCCCCAGAATATATATATATAGATATATATATATAATATGTATGTAATATATATAATTCTCTCTCTATGTCTCTCTGTCTCTGTCTCTGTCTCTCTCTCCCTCTCCCTCTCTCTCTGTCTCTCTTCTCCCCCTCTCTCCTCTCCTCTCTCTGTCTCTCTGTCTCTCTGTCTGTCTCTGTCTGTCTGTCTGTCTGTCTGTCTGTCTGTCTCTCTCTCTCTCTCTCTCTCTCTCTCTCTCTCTCTCTCTCTCTCTCTCTCTCCTCTCTCTCTCTCTTGTTGTGTATGTGTTTGGCCACGCGCTTTGTGTGTGCGCGCACATGCGTGCGCGTGCGTACGTGCGTGTATGTGTGCGTGTGTGTGTGCGTGCGTGCATGCGTGCAAGCATTCGAGCTCAAAATATCTTGATTTTCTTTTCCTAGAATCATTCTGTCATCGCCATGCCGAAGTTGGAAGCGCTGGACCTGACTTGTCGGACGCTTAATGGCGATTGCAACGCAATTTTGCTCATGGGACAGACACAGGCTGCTGTCAGAGCGTTCGACGAAGAAGAAGAATCCTTTTGTCATCAAGACTGTTCCCGTCCTAGGTACTTCAATGCCTGAGGATGCGGTACGAGCTAGTAGAAGCACCCATAAAGGTAATACCAGTATGTGATCTGTTGTTGTGGGCCGTTCCATAGCTTAACCTTCTGAGAGTACTCAAGAACATGTGCTCTGTTTCGCACATCATACTTAGGAATATCACTGAGATTAGAAAAAAATATTTTAAGAAGTTTGCGTATATGGCCGGTTTGTTTTTTTCAAGTGCTTTACTATATAGGCAGCTGTACTCTGTCTTCAGAAGATTTTTTGTTATCCTTTTATGGAGTGTAAAGCTGATACTAAGAGTATGTAATGGAGGAAGACAATCTTTACATAGTTTAAAGCATAAAATTTTAATATTGGCATTTGAACTTTGTTTACACCAATGACCCACAAAATAATATTAATAATAATAATAATAATAATAATAATAATAATAATAATAATAATAATAATCATAATAATAATCATAATAATAATAATAATAATAATAGGCACCCATCTATGGAGTTGCACTCTAGTCTTTAGAGACTAATGATAATAATGATAAGAAGAAGAAGAAGAAGAAGAAGAAGAAGAAGAAGAAGAAGGATGATGATGATGATGATGAATGATGATGATGATGATGATGATGATGATGATGATGATGATGATGTGATGATCATGATCATGATGATCATGATCATGATCATGATCATGATCCTAAAAACAGGGATAATATTCTTTGTACAAATTTCGGAGTAAGTATAATCTATCGTGAAATAGCCCGGAGTCAAAGTTTATTTTTTAGGCCCCAAAAATCTCAAGTGTATAAACACTGCACAATATTGTGTGCAACAACAGGGTGTTTGTTTTAGGGCTAGTGAACTAAAAAATGATCAAGGATGCGCTCTCCAGGGAAAACATCATTTCCGATTTCTGTGGTATTTTATTTCACTGAGACAGGCTCCAGTTCCCAGTGTACCTCTTAAAGTTCTGCATTGTCCACTGTGATCAGCTCTCCAGTGCTGTGGAGGGGACTTCTCTCTTAACTCCTCCAGGAGTCGATGGGGCACTAGAGTTTGTTTTTCAGACAGTGTTTCCGGAGGATAATGTGTACCTGGCAGAGCCTGTCTGTTTTCCAGGTAGCAGGGTGCAGGCTGGTTAGGTTTGATCGGTATACTGCTTGACCTGGTTGGCTGTAGCAGGCCTGCATTCTAGCACAAAGGGATAGTTGGTAATGCGAGGGCAAGATGTTCACTTTAGCAGGGGAGCCCCACAAATAGACATTTCAGTGGTGCCAAGAGAATGGTTGGAATGTTCTCCACAGCATGATGATCTTGTTAAATTAAAATCAATTGTTTTATATGTGTTCTTACACACTGCTCTTCCTTTTCAGGCCTGCTAATCTACATGGAAAACTACACCGCAGTGGACTACACCATACAACGCTGCACCACGGAACACTTCACCACGGAACACTTCACCGCGGAACACTTCACCACGGAACACTTCACCATGGTACACTTCACCACGGAACACTTCACCGTGGAACACTACACTGCCCAGTGACTCGCTGTGGGATTTCTGCCACATTCTTGCATGTCAGGAATGGAACTACACAACTCCAGTAAGTAGGCCTATTATTTTTTCCGTCTTACCGTTGTGGAGTGTCGTGTTGTGCCGTGCCTTGCCGCGCCGTGTCGGGTTGGGTCGCGACGTGTAGCGTCGCGTCGTGTCGGTCGGGTCAGGTCGCTTGCCATGTCGCGTCGCGTCGTGTCGTGTCGGGTCGGGTCGAGACAGTCCGGGTCGGGTGCATGTGTGCCGTGCCGTTTCGCATGGCATCACATCACATCGCATAGTGTAGTTTGTTATGGTAAATTTCTCTGTGCGAAATTCAAGCTGACCTCCAAAGGGAGAGCACATCGCCACCAGAGCATTACCTCCCATTACTTAAAAAATAATTACTTTCTGCATGTGCATTTGTTTCCCTATAAATGTGACTCTCTCTCTCTCTCTCTCTCTCTCTCTCCTCTCTCTCTCTCTCTCTCTCTCTCTCTCTCTCTCTCTCTCTCTCTCTCTCTCTCTCACCAAAAGTCCTTCCCATGAGACTTTAAACCAGGCCCTGTGTGCGAACGCATGCAGAACATCTTGCACACACGTTAAATCCTGTTCCGCTTTTCGTTAGAGTAGGCCATTGTGTGCCAGTCGGAACAGATAAGATTTACAAAACTGCATACACACGGGAACTGGATGAAAAAAAGTACATGAATGCTTATTCCATTATCCTCGATATAAAAAAAGACTAACTTTAACTTGACTCTCTCTCTCTCTCTCTCTCTCTCTCTCTCTCTCTCTCTCTCTCTCTCTCTCTCTCTCTCTCTCTCTCTCTCTCTCTCTCTCTCTCTCTCTCTCTCTCTCTCTCTCTCTCTCTCTCTCTATCTATCTATCTATCTATCTATCTATCTATCTATCTATCTATCTATCTATCTATCTATATATAGGCATATATCTATATATCTATATATCTATATATCTATCTATCTATCTATCTACTATATATATATATATATATATATATATATATATATATATATATATATATATATATATATATATATATGCATGCAATTAATCTTGAATGTCAGTTTTTTTCTGTGCAGAATCCTTCCGTCATCAAGGCTGTTCCTGTCCTAGGTACTTCAACGCCTGAGGACGCCGCACGGGCAAGTGGAAACACCCAATAAGGTAATGGGCATTCCACAGGTGAACATTCTGAGAGTGCTGTGTAAAATGCACTCTGTCTCGCACATCATACTTACGAATATCATTGAAAAAAAAAAAAGGGAAATTATGGCCGTTTTGTTTTTCATCTCCATTTCTATATAGGCAGCTGTAGTCTGGATTCCGAAGATTTTTTTTACTTTCATGGAGAGCACAGCTCATCCTTAGAGGTTGTCATGGATGGAGACAATCTCAACAAAGTGTAAAGCAGAACATTTCAATCTCAACATAGTGTAAAGCAGAACATTTCAATCTCAATATAGTGTAAAGCAGAACATTTCAATCTCAACATAGTGTAAAGCAGAACATTTCATTCTCAATATAGTGTAAAGCAGAACCTTTCAATCTCAACATAGTGTAAAGCAGAACATTTCAATCTCAATATAGTGTAAAGCAGAACATTTCAATCTCAACATAGTGTAAAGCAGAACATTTCAATCTCAACATAGTGTAAAGCAGAACATTTCAATCTCAACATAGTGTAAAGCAGAACATTTCAATCTCAACATAGTGTAAAGCAGAACCTTTTAATCTCAACATAGTTTAAAGCATAACATTTCAACATCAACATAGTGTAAAGCAGAACATTTCAATCTCAACATAGTGTAAAGCAGAACATTTCAATCTCAACATAGTGTAAAGCAGAACCTTTTAATCTCAACATAGTTTAAAGCATAACATTTCAACATCAACATAGTGTAAAGCAGAACATTTCAATCTCAACATAGTGTAAAGCAGAACCTTTTAATCTCAACATAGTTTAAAGCATAACATTTCAACATCAACATAGTTTAAAACTTATAACATTTCAATCTCAACATAGTTCAAAGCAGAACATTACAATATCGGTATTAAATTTTGCCCTTTGCTGACATCAATAATCCCCACAACTATTGGCCTGGGCCATGACTGTTATTGCTAGAATGTTTCTTTGACAAAACTGACGATGTTTTATACTTTCATAGGATCAATCTGTGTTGAGTTAAAACTAGAAGTGGGTGTTGAGCTCAAGAGTTTTTTCTCGTGTTTTTTTTAAGTGAAGGGGTGACAATTCAATGTGGCCTACATGGACGTAGTTACACACCTTTGGTCACGATACAAATGCGGGAATGGTGCTTAGTGTCTTGCCATAGTGTATCAAGGGATTTTTTTTTCAGACAAAGGGTATTCTAAGTAACATTTACCCAGGTGCCTGTTTTCTTTGAGATAAAAACAAAGTTATACACACACACATAATCTCTCTCTCTCTCTCTCTCTCTCTCTCTCTCTCTCTCTCTCTCTCTCTCTCTCTCTCTCTCTCTCTCTCTCTCTCTCTCTCTCCTCTCAACGGATAGCCTAGTGGTACGGATAGCCTAGTGGTCAGAACATTGCGCTGGCAATTTGACGACCCGGGTTCGAGTCCGGTCGAGGAAATTTTTTTTCCTGGAGTTAACATCAGTGTGGACTCCACTTTCCCCAAAAGTCCTTCGGATGAGACTTTAAACCGAGGCCCCGTGTGCGAACGCACGCAGAACATCTTGCGCACACGTTAAATCCTGTTCCGCTTTTCGTAAGAGTAGGCCTTCGTGTGCCGGTGGGAACAGATGACATTTACAAAACTGCGAACACACGGGGACTGGATGTAAAAAAGCACAAGAGTGCTTATCCCATTATCCTCGATATAAAAGAGTAAAAGAATCAATCTCTCTCTCTCTCTCTCTCTCTCTCTCCTCTCTCTCTCTCTCTCTCTCTCTCTCTCCTCTCTCTCTCTCTCTCTCTCTCTCTCTCTCTCTCAACGTGGGTGGGTGGCTGTGTAGGCACGCGTGCTCAGGCGTTTAATTTGAAAACTTTTCATTTTTCTGCGCAGAATCCTTCCGTCATCAAGACTGTTCCCGTCCTAGGTACTTCAATGCCTGAGGACGCGGCACTAGCAAATGGAAGCATCCTCTAACGATAAAACATGGCGTCCAGGCGGCAGTGCATGTGAGGCGCGGCTTAAAACTCTGTGTGCCACAACGTCTTAAAGAATTGTTCCGACCTGAGATTTGTGCTGCAATGTTGTAAGAAACGCCTGTGCAAAAAAACAACAACAACATCAAAATGGTGGACTTGGTGATGTGGAGGACTGCAATTGGAATGTTTGCTGCAAAGTGTCAGCCTGTGTCAGGCGTCTATACAAAGATGTCAGCTAACTCTGCACAGGTGGGCAGAAACACTGACAGGTGACACACCTATCGACAGCTGATGTTGTGGAGGGCTTTGTGTGCTGTGCCATGCTGATGTTTTTTTTATTAACTGTCTTGTCAGGAATTTGGACAAATTTGTGTCATGCGACTGTGTTTGCCTTGAGTGGAGTTGTGATTCAAAAGGGACAGTGTGGCAGGAGATGACAGGTGTCTGTGACAGTGACTGTGGGCCACGGAAGACTACGCTACACCACGGAAGACTACGCTACACCACGGAAGACTACGCTACACCACGGAAGACTACGCTACACCAAAGAAGACTACGCTACACCACGGAAGACTACACTACACCACTACACCACCGAAAACACCACAGACTATTACATTATTACAGGGGGGGGGGGGGGCAGGGGGGGCGGGGGGGGGGGGGGAGTGTGCTCGCACCCACGCGCAATTTTGTTTCTTCTTTTATTTTGAGGAAAATGGAATGACACTCGTGTGCTTTTTTACATCCAGTCCCTGTGTGTGTGCAGTCTTGTCAATTTTGCCATCCATTCCCACAGGCACACAATAGCCTGCTCTTCCGAAAAGCGGAACGGGTTTTAACGTGTGTGCAAGATGTTCTGCGTGCGTCCGCACACTGTAATTGGGTTTAAAGTCTCATCCGAAGAACTGGGGGAGGGGGGGGGGCGGAGAGGGTTGTGGAGTCGGCTCTGATGTTAACTCCAGAGGAAAACATCCCCTTGAACGGCATTCGAACCCGGGTCAGCATATCATGAGCACAATGCACAACCCTCTAACCAATCAGGCTGTCCCGTCCCCCCCCCCCCCCCCCCTACCTACACTCAAATGGTTTTGGTTTGTTTTAAACTGTGAGGAGAAACATAGCCCTCAAATCACTCAGCTCTTTCAGTTTTCTTCCCTACATTTTATCACACGCTAGTTAGTTGCAAGAACAAGTAAAAGAAAAAAATAATTCAAGTTCGTGACATTTTAGAAATGTGTTAGTTTGTGAAGCATACTATTAATCAAAATGTAGTTTTCCCTTCCATATCAAAATTCGCCGATATTTTGTAGTCTTTCTGTTTCTGCTGTAATTACTTATGTCAGACCTCATAGCTAGTGTCCCATATTAAGTTTTTTTTCTTCATATTGAGCAAGTAGTAAACAAAGGATGAAGTCTCGTTCCTTTCCTTCATGTTGGGTCAGTTGGAATCAAAGTATAAAGTGTTTTTATGGTATTTAGCTCGCTGGAATCAAGGTAAAAAAAATTGTCCCTAATACATAATCTAGTATCAATGTTATTTCCTTCATACTGAGTTTGTATTAAAACTATACCCTCTTCCCTTCATATTGAACCAGGGGGTATGAAAGTATAAAAAATCTTTCCTTCATTTTTGGTTAGATGGCTTCAAGGCATAAAAATCTTTCCTTCATTTTGGCATCAGTGTAAAGTTTTCTTCCTCCCGTCGGGCTAGATTGTATGTAAGTATAAACTTCTTTCCTATATGGTGAGTGAGTTTTTATTCAAGGAAGAGGCCATTTCTTCAGTTAACTGGTATCAAAGTACAAGTTTTTTTTCCCTTAATATTAAAGTTAATTTTTTATCAGGTTTGTTAGAATTAAAGCAAAAGCTGTTTCCTTCATGTCAAATAAGCATATTACGAAGTATACAGTTATTTCACATTGTTTTATTACTGTCAGAGTGTAGAGTTCCTTACTCCTTGTCTAGTTAGGTGATATCAAGGTGTAAAGCTCTTTCCCCAATATCCAGTTAGCTGCTTACCATATGCATGAAGGTCTTTTATTTTTGTTCCATCATTTTTCATAAAACTTTTATTTAGCTTACATTTGAGTAGTTGGTATCAAAGTATAAACATCTGTCTTTCACATTTATTTTGTATCCAAGTTTTCTTTTCATTGAATATTTTTCTACATGTTGAGTTATTTGGTATGGGAGTATAAAATTCCTTCATTTATATTATTAAGTTGGCATCAAAGTCCAAAGCCTTTTCTTTTATATTGAGGTAGTTTTAAATTTTGTGTTTTCCCCCTTCCTATTCAGTTTGTGTAAAGGTATGATAGTCTCCCCTTCATAGTGATTGTTAGCATCAAATCATAAAGTAAGTTTTTTGGAGGAGTTATTTGGTGTCCAAGTATAAAGTTTCTTTCGTTCATAATAAGTTAACTGGTTTCAATTTATAACACTCTTTCTTGTATATTGAATTAGTTCGTGTCAAAATTAGGGAAAAAAAACTTTTGTATTGAGTTATTGCTATCAAAGTATAAAGTTTTTTCTTTACCTTTTTAGTTGGTACCAAAGGTGTCGAAGTATAAAGATCTTCCTCCATGTTGAAATAGTTCCTAAGTATTTTCTTTCTTGAATATTTTGCTACTACATGTATTGTAATATTTTTCTTTCTATTTAATTTTTCGGTTCCAAAGTAAAAGGTCATTTTCTTCATATCCCAGCTTGTGGTAATATGAGGACGTTTTTTTTATACTGAGATAGGGCGAGGATTAGATCCCAAACACAATAGGCACTCTCACACACACACACACACACACACACACACACACACACACACACACACACACACACACACACACACACACACACAGGCGCGCGCTCAATTTTCTATTTTGATTACTTTTGAAAGAACATTGTAAAGCTTTTACTGGCTTACAACGTCGTTTTATTTTGGCGCCAAAAATGCTCAAAAGTCTAAATATGATTTCGGATCAGAAGTACTTGTACAAAACAGAGACGAAATGAAAACTCCTGGAAATGTACACTCGGCTTCAGACGTTTGTTGTGATGCAAATCTTTGCCATAGTCATTACTGGTATAGCATCGCCTATTTCACAGAAACAAATCATTTTACCTCGACTTTGCGGGATCAGCTTAAAAGAGAAAACTATGCACAAGCTGAGTGCAGGATGTTTGAAGAAAGAGCAGTACTTTTCCCGATACTCCTTTTTCCCTGTAGTGCTGTTCCCTGGAGCTGTCAACACTCCACTCTAACCCTAGTTCTTGCCCCATGCCGCAAACCCTAACACTTCACCAGTTTGATCCTAACTATTAACTCTTTGACACGGATTCCTCAACTCTGACTCAGTTCTGCGGTATGGGGAAACAGCTGTATAAGGGAACAGCAGCACAGGGAAAGAGGGGTTTGGGGGTACTGACTGCTTGGAAATATTTTATTCCGGAGAATACCGTGATAGAGACATGATTTGCAAAAGAGATGACATGCAGAAAAATAAATAATGATTATAGCATCCTTATGCTTGCATAGCACTGATGCTTCAAGAATTGTTCTATTTTTAGTTTTCTGCAGGACTAAAGTAGGATGGCTTGCGACAACAGTCCATAAATCGGATATCTTCGCTGGAGCTATATAACAACAGAAAAAAACAGTGTTCTGATAACCTTTGAAAATAACGGCAATACTGAAAAAGTGCTTAATGTATGAGAGTTGCACAGTTTTACCTCAACAGCTTGACACGTAGTTTTGACTTCAAATTCTACTGGTTATCAAGTATAAGGTTGTTGTTTTTTCTTTTACATTGTCACTTGGTTGGTTAGTGTAGATCTCTTTCCTTCCTCTTGAGTTGTCACTAAGTTTGGGTTGTTGTTTTTTCATTCCATGAAATAAGTTGGTGTCATAGAATAAAATTATCCCCTTGCTATTGAACAAGTTGGCTCAAAGAATAAAGTTTCAAGCTTGGTATCAAGATAGTTATCAAACTGTAAATTTTTTTCTTCAGATTCAGTTATTACAAAAGTATAGAGCTCCCCCTTTCATATTTCTTTGTTTTTTGTATCAGAGTATAAAGTTTTCCCCTCCATATTCATTTAGTTGGTGTTAGCAGGCTCTTCCCTTTATATTGAGTTAGTTCTATCAAAGCAAAAAGTTCTTTCCTTCAGGCTGAGTTCGCTGGTACACGTGTAAAAGGTTATTTTCTTAATATGGGTTGGTGTCAAAAAGTAAAATTGTTCCTTGGAATGAGTTGGTTGATATCAAAGAAGTTATTTCCTTTATTCTAGTTATTAGGTAGTTGTCATTGAGCCAGGTGTTATTAGGTATAAAACTCTTCCCTTTATATTGAGTTGTTGCCAACCTAGTTACCTTCACATTGATTGCATTGCTTGGAACAACAGTTGCATGAGAGAACAACACTAAAGGGAAAGAGGGGTTTGACTTACTGGCTAGCGGAAAATACTTCATTCCTCAGAAAACGGCATAAGCGCTATATAAATCCCATATATCATCATCATTATTAGTGTTTCTATTTGTGCAAGAGAAAAGACATGCAGACGAATGTTTTTTGTTGTTGTTTTTTTTGTTTGTTTGTTTGTTTTTTACAAATGTCAGTTTACAGCTAAAGCTAACTCTTGACAGTTGAAGTACTGGGGAAAAGGGCCTGCTGTAGTGTATGGAGTCCATGCCCTGTTTCATCTGTGTCACTTTCCACGTGTAGATTTTGATTCAGATTAATCGAGTTCTTTTCAAGGTTTACAGTTCTTCCCTGTGTAGTAAGTTGGTGTTGTATGAAGCTTTTCCCTTCCTATTGAACTAGTTGGTATGAAGTATTAACTTTCATTGCTATTGAGTTGGTGTCCTGAAATAAGGTTCCTCCCTTTATACTGAGCCGCCGCTGTAGTCTAGTGGTTAGGGCGTTGGACTCGTAATCTAAAGGTTGCGGGTTGATCCCAGCTTTCGGCTATGGCGTTGTGCCCTTGGAAAAGGCACTTTACGGCTATTTTCTCACCCCACCCAGGTGTAAAAGGGGGTACCAACCTTGTGTTGGGGGTTAACCCTGCGATAGACTGGCGTCCTATCCAGGGGGGAGTCTATGACTCTCAGTCGCTTCCGGGATAAGCACCGGCCTGATGAGCCTTAGGCTCGGGACAGACTTTAACTTTAACCTTTATACTGAAGAGTTGATCACCATGTAATGTTCCAAAATTTTCTATTGACTTTGTTTATACATAGGTTTCTTTCAAGATTTTTTTCCTATAAAAGTGTTGAAAAAATATTAAAGATACTCTTATAATAATTATTGATATAAACAGATTTCTTTTTTCAATTCCAAAAGTTTTCATAATCCTATAAAGGATCATTGCTAAAAAAAAAATAATAATAATAAAAATAAAAAGTTTTCCTTTTTTCTATTTCATCAGTCCCTTGAAAAGTGCTTGGATGCCCTGATAGTTTTGTTAGGTTTATTAGTTATAAATTACGAGTTTCCTCTCGTTTTATTCTGGTGGTATGATTATAAAGCTGTAAATTTTTTAAAAATCCTTAGATGGTTTGATATAAGCTGGGCTAGAGATTATTTGAGGGCTTGTTTCCCCAATTTTCTGATTGGGTAATGGCTTTGAAATGATTTTTTTTAGTGTTTGCAAAACCCCATAGGGTTTTTTTGGCGCTGTTTTTGTGAATTCAAATGAAGCATTTGTCCATATGCATTTAATTCATAGTCCCATTGTGAACCTTGTTATATACAGTCCCTGATATCAGGTCATCTCTAGCTCTATTTTCCCTGAATGCATTCAGATGATCTGTTTAAAAATGAAGTCTGGTATAGTCCTGTCACAACTGATGTTAGGTCAGGAAATAGTCATCTTTATTTGTAGTGACCACGATGCAATATGAATTTCGAGAGCAGAAGGTTGTGAAATGAATACAAGTGTAAATGCCTCCCCCCCCCCCCACCCCCCCCCCAAAAAAAAAAAAAAAAAAAACTAGGCCCAGGAAAAACAAAGGCACAAAATTGTCAGGAAAGCATGCAGCAAAAACCAGAAAAAAAGAAAGGGTGAAAAC
>CM060349.1:6018721-6026221 GCA_030674155.1 Stramonita haemastoma
CACACACACAGATGGGGTATGGATAGCCTAGTGGTCAGAACATTGTGCTGGCAATTTGACGACCTGGGTTCGATTCCGGTCAAGGAGATTTTTCTCCTGGAGTTAACATCAGTGCTGACTCCATTCTCCCCAAAAGTCCTTAGGATGAGACTTTAAACCGAGGCCCCATGTGTGAACGCACGCATAACATCTTGCGCACATGTTAAATCCTGTTCCGCTTTTCGTAAAAGCAGGCCATCGTGTGCCCGTGGGAACAGATGACATTTACAAAACTGCATACACGCAGGGAATGGATGTAAAAAAGCACAAGAGTGCTTATTCCATTATCCTCGATATAAAAGAATAAATCAAATCAAATCAAAACACACACTCACACACCACATACTCACACACCACATACTCACACACACACACAACATATATAATGTGTGTGTGTGTGTGTGTGTTTGAACTGATTCCCTTTTTGTGAAAGGTGGAAAAAAAACAAAAAACTGTATCCAAAAAGAAGAAAAAAAAATTCTAAAAAAAATAACAAAAACCCACAAACAAACAAACAAACAAAACCCCACCCCACTCAGAGGGTAATTTTGGTGCTGTGTGTGTGTCACTACAGGCTGATGTACCAGGAGACATTGACCCCTCTCCACATCATGTACAAACAAACAAACAAAAACGCTCCACTCAGAGGGTAATTTTGGTGCTGTGTGTGTTGTCACTGCAGGCTGACGTACCACGAGACACTGACTCCTCTCAACATCACGCTGAATGGAATGGTCGTCACAGTGCCTCTCTCACAGGCCAACCTCAAACGGGCTTATGAAGGTGTGTGGAGATTGAAAAACAATAAATTATAATAATAATGATAATAATAATAATGATACTGATAATAATAATGATAATAATAATAATAATAATAATAGTAGTAGTAAGCACCCATCAGTCTCGGAAGACTATGGAGTTGCTCTCTAGTCTTTAGAGCGCAAGGCCTGGGTAAGTAAGTATGGAGGGTAAGCTGTTACCCATGCAGCAGACCCCCCCTTTCCACGGCACTGGAATGATCCATTGGAAAGGCAATGTCCGATACGAATGGTTCCAGTACCATCACAGGAGCCACCAAAACGTTGCCATATATATACAACCCCAAGCCGTCCTGGGACTCCAACTCGTCGATTTTTCCTCAGGGATGGTGTCTAAACATGACACCTGTAATAATGATAATAATGTTGATGATAAATGATAACAACAACAATAATAATAATAATAATAGATAATGATGATGAGATGGAATTTATATAGCTCTAAATCTTGTAAAGCAAACAAATCGAAGCGCTTGCTTTCAGATCAGTCACTCGCATGCAACCATTGACAAAATAAATAGAATTAACAAATAATATATTTACACATTTACGCAAACACACAAACACACACACACACACACACACACACACACACACACACACACACACACACACACACACACACACACACACACACGATAGCACAAGGTAATGGAGATGGAGGAGACTGAATGAAAACAGAGAACAGATGTGAGGTGTACTGTAATGATGGAGGAAGATACTAGGTAGGAAATAAGTGTGTCCTTACATTTGATATGAAAGTATTTAAATGCATATAATATACATATAAACCCTATAAAAGAATAATAATAATAAATAAAAATATGTGTTGTGGTTGCAGACCCGCAGTATGCTGTACAGCTTTTCCAGTCCTGCAGGCCTGTGTCTGCCCAGGCAGGTATGTTTGTTTATTATTTTTTTATGTGTGTGTTATGTGTGTTGGCCTTGTACTTCCAGTGTACTGTGTTGTTGTATCACATGCACACATTTAGAGTTTTTTTTAAAATCATAGCGTTTAAAGAAACAAATTATATCAGTTACAATATCACTAATATGAATATTCCATTCTATATATACTAATATTCCATTATCCTCGATATGAAATAATAAAAAAATTAATAAAAACTAATACCATTATATAAAAGTTGAAATTTATAAAATGTCAATCAATCTATATCAGGTTACAATATCTCCATACTTTCAATTCATATATATAAAGGAGGGAAAATATCAAAAGTCAAACAGAAAAAAATTAGTCAAACAGAAAAAAAGAAAAAAGAAAAAAATAACCACAAGAATGGTACAATATGATAATAACCATCACCACTGAAAAAAAAACAACCAACAACAAAGCTACAACTGACACGAAAAGAATGTTGGAACGAACAGGAGGGGGAAAACCAAGACAGCAAACACAACTATAATGATGAAAAATGATTATACCAATAAATAAACACCCTTACACATATAAAAAAAAACAAAAAAGGCCTTAACCACTAACCAAAACAATATAAATTTAATAGTGCTATTAATCCCATCAATAATAACAAAACGAAACAATACAATATGATAAAATAAAAAATATGTTTATGTTGAAACCTATTGAACTGGGTAAGAAAAAATGCATGAAAAAAGTCACCAATCTAGCCATCAGGTCAGTCATTTGGTTTTCTCTTGTTCCGCTGTATTTAAATTTGCATATTGTCCACGTGTTTACATACATCACTTATACCCTTTCATGAACAAAACAAAACAAAACATGTTTTTTTTAATAGAAAATTTCTCCTCTCCCCTCTTCCATATACATATATAGCATGCAAAATGTATTATTTCCAGTCACAACAAATCATACCTGAAATATTTTTAGGGGAACAGAAATTACCAATACATTTAATCTAAACATGGCTCATTGGATTCATGATTAAGTTCTTGAACATTTTTGCATAAGCCCAGTCAGTGATTTTTCAACTGATTCTTGAACTGATCTTTATTATTTTTTTAAAAAATTATTGATTCTTTTATATCAAGGATAATGGAATAAGCACTCTTGTGCTTTTTTACATCCAGTCCCCATGTGTATGTATTTTTGTAAATGTCATCTGTTCCCACCGGCACATGATGGCCTACTCTTACGAAAAGCGGAACAGGATTTAACGTGTGCGCAAGATGTTCTGCATGCGTTTGCACACGGGGCCTCGGTTTAAAGTCTCATCCAAAGGACTTGGATGTTTATGTGTGTGTGTGTGTGTGTATGTGTGTGTGTGTGTTTTTGTATGCTCATATGTGGTGTGTGTGTGGGTGCGTGTGTGTGTGTGCATGCCTGCGTCGTGTGCGTGCGTGTGTGCATGCATGCATGCGTGTGTGTGTGCATGTGTGTGTGTGTGTTTGTGTGTGTGTGTATGTTTGTATGTGTATATACTTATATGTGGTGTGTGTGTACGTGCGTGTGCGTGCATGTCTGCATTGTGTGTGTGTGCGTGCGTGCGTGTACGTGCGTGTGTGCATGTGTGTGTGCAGGGTCAGGACAGGTGCAGGTGTTACAGACCTCTGTTCCTTCAGCCAACTTCCTGGAGCAGACAGCACAGAGCACAGGTGAGCAGTGAGTGTGCACAGAGCACAGGTGAGCAGTGAGTGTGCACAGAGCACAGGTCAGCAGTGAGTGAGCACAGAGCACAGGTGAGCAGTGAGTGTGCACAGAGCACAGGTGAGCAGTGAGTGCACAGAGCACAGGTCAGCAGTGAGTGTGCACAGAGCACAGGTGAGCAGTGAGTGTGCACAGAGCACAGGTGAGCAGTGAGTTTGCACAGAGCATAGGTGAGCAGTGAGTGTGCACAGAGCACAGGTGAGCAGTGAGTGTGCACAGAGCACAGGTCAGCAGCAGTACGCAGTGAGTGTGCTGCTGCCCTTCACCCTTTCTCTCCTGCAACTATTTCCACTTTGGCAACAAAAGTTGCCCCTGGGGGTTAGTTGGCCTTTGGAGAACATCTCCAACGCTGACTGTCCTTATGCCCTCTTGGCCGAGAGAGTGGGGATGTGCTGTGGGCAAGGCAGGTAAAGGTAAAGGTGTCCCATAACCTGTGTGGTCGTAGGGGAGCAAGGCATCAGAGACCTCAGCTTCTCTAGGGGCCAGCATGTTGAGGGCGGCGCCCATCTCCTCTCCCTCACTGCTTTACCTTCCCTGACCCTAAAGTGGGCAGGTACCCATTTACAGCTGGGGGGACTGTACTGAAGCCAAGGCACGCAAACGGTCACCCATCCAACTGGTAACCACACTTGACCTTGTTTGACTTGACTGGGGGAAAGCGAGCGCTCTGACCACTGAGCTATCCCGCTTCCTACAGAAGATGAGGCAGCAAAAAAATATATATATAACCTCCCCCCCAAAAAAAAAATCCACCGAAGATTTTTTTTAACAAATAGAATGTGTATGCACACAAAAATCCAGGTGTACATGTACGCATGAAGTGAAATGTGTTGTTGCTGTGATGTCCCAGCAGAGGTTTCTCATGTATGGACTGTTAGGAAGTGAAAGGGAGACTGAAGCCTGATGAAAATAATCCCCACTCTTGCCCCCTTGCAGGGCCCACACAGACCATATCGGTACCAGTATCAGAACAGCATACCGAGTTGATTCAGCTTACCCAGTATCAGTATACCCAGCCCACAAATTCCACTGTGGTAAGTATTCATTTTGTGACTGCCTGTCTGTTTGTTTGTTGCTGAATGTTTTTAGTTGGGGATGGGTGGGGTGGGGGTGGTGTTTTTTTGTGATTTTGGTTTTGTTTTCTTTTGTTAATATGTTGGTGGTAGTGATGGTAAGTAGATATGTAAAGTACAGTGCTACACACACACACTCACTCATGCACACACACACACATTCACACACACATGCACACGAACGCACACACACATATGCACGCACGCACGCGTGCATGTGCTCAAACATATACACACACACATTAACATGCGCACACACATATGCATGCATGCACACATGCACATGCATACACACACACACACACACACACACACACCACACACACACACACACACACACACACGCATGTGCATGTGTACACACACACATACACACAAAAGTGCTTTGGATGAGACTATTAATCAAGGTCCCATGTGTGAACACACAGAGAACATCTTGTGCGCATGTTAAAACCTGTTAAGGCCATTGTGTGCCGGTGGGAATGGATGATAGAATTGACAAAACTGCATACACATAAGACTGGATGTGAAAAAGCACATGAGTGGATGTTAAAAGAATTTGTTTTTAAAATACACACATGCATGCATGCCCACACTCACACACGCACACACTCACACACACATACACACACAACACACACACACACACACACACACACACACACACACACACACACACACACACACACACACACAGCACAACCCCCAAAATTCAAACCTTTTGTCACCTTTTTTTTTTTTTACCCTTGCATACTTCTTCTTTTTCGCAATTTTTCTTCACAATTCTTTGCAATTCTTCTTCTTGACAATTTTTCTTCTTCTTCTTTGCAATTCTTCTTCTTCTTCTTCTTCTTCTTCTTCTTTGCAATTCTTCCTCTTTGTCTTTTCTTCTTCTTCTTCTTCTTCTTCTTCTTCTTCTTCTTCTTCTTCTTCTTCTTCTTCTTTGCAATTCTTCTACTTCTTTCTTGTGTCATGCATAAGTTAGCTCAGAACAGGCACCACTGAACACCACCAAAAGTGACCCAACAGAAGTGCAGGGCCCTCTAGCTGGTGGCCCCACAGCAACTAAATATTGATGAGCTCCCAATGGACTCCTGACCCTGAGGATAAGACACAACGAATCTGGGTATGGCTGTGGCGGGGAGATTGAAATGAGTGGCGTGGGAACTAGCAGGACAGGAACATCACAGTAAATGAGGCAATAAAAAAAAAAAAAATGATATAAAAAAATTTTTTAAACACACACACAAAAAAACATTCTCTTTCTGCTTCAGATTGTTCAAGACCCAGGGGCCATCACCGCGACCCCCAACATGATCTTCCTCTCTCCCCCTCCCCCACCCCTGCAACCCCTACAACAACAACAACAGCAGCAACAACAACAGCAGCAACAACAGCAGCAGCAACAACAACAGCAGCAACAACAGCAACAACAACAACAGATACCAGAGTCTGTAGCCAGCGGTGCCATCATTCTGGAGAACTTTGATCACATCATTCTGGAGCAGACGCCGGTGCCGGCCACTCCAGAGGAACTGGAAGGGGGAGGAGGGGGAGGAGAGGGGGGAAAGCGAAGGAGGTCGTCGCGCAAGGGGGTACAGTGGCTGTGTTTTGTGTAATGGGGAGGGAGGGGGTGGGAGTGTGTGAGAGATTGTGTTTTGTGTGTGTTTTGTATTTGGGGTGTTGGGGGGTAAGAGTGTTTGTGTGCGTGTGCATGAATGAATAATCTTCAAGTCAAGTCAAGTCAAAAACACTTTAATCATCCCTGAAGGGCAATTACAATACTGACAGGCATATTGATACAAATCATAATCAAACACACGAAGCAGCTATAAAATGTCACAAACACTCACACTCTACGCGCGCGTGCTTGCACACACGCAAACACACGCATACACACACACCAATGTTTAGATACAATGTTCTTAAAAACTATTGACTAGAAAAGACATATGATCACCATTATTTACACATTATACGCACGCGTTCACACCCGCACATATACATGCATGCACGCGCGCACACACACACACACACACACACACACACACACACACACACACACACACACACACACGCACACACGCTCCCCCCCTCCCCATACAATCCACACCCACCCGCCCCCACACTCACACATACACACACGCTCCCCCCCCTATCCATACACACCATCCACACCCACCCGTCCCCCCCCCACACGCACATAATTGGTAGAAAGACATGTGAATATACAAGCAATTCAAAAAAATCAATAAAGCCAAAAATAAGACATATTTATTTTATGGGTACATATGCATGTATGTGCACGCCTGTATGCATTGGCTACATACATAACAGTGGCAGGTAAGTAATTCAGAGAAGTTTACACACACACACACACACACACACACACACACACACACACACACACACACACACACACACACACACACACACAAAAGAGCAAACAAACAAAAAAACAAAAACAAACAACCTCAGTCAGTGTTATTATGAGTTTAGAACTCGGATAGCTACTGGCACAAAGGAATTCCTTTTTCTGTTTGTTTTGCTGTTGTGGCATTGAAAACGATGTCCTGAAGGCAACAATTCAAATTCTGAAAACAGAGCGTGGGAGGAATCGGCCAAAATGGCTGTTGCTTTGCGTACAAGCTGTTGATTACAAAACGACCTGAGGTCTCTTTGTTCTTCTCCGATAATTTTAGAGCAGATTCTCGCAATTCTCTGAAGACCATTCTTGTTCTTAATGCTAAGGTTATTGTACCAGCAAATGAAAGCAAAACTTAAAACGCTCTCTATATAAGACTTGTAGAACAAAGAAAGAATCTTTTTGTTGACAAAAAATGAGTTAAGCTTCCTCAGAAAATACACACGTTGTTGCCCCTTTTGACCATGGCGTCAGTGTTAGCATCCCAATTTAGCTTGTGGT
>CM060349.1:6031221-6047804 GCA_030674155.1 Stramonita haemastoma
TGAGTTTGGCCTTAGTGTTTACTGTTAACACCACATGGCCCAGAAACAATGTGAGGATAAGTTTGGCCTTAGTGTTTACTGTTAACATCACATGGCCCAGAAACAATGTGAGGATGAGTTTGGCCTTAGTGTTTACTGTTAACACCACATGGCCCAGAAACAATGTGAGGATGTGTTTGACCTTAGTGTTTAGCATTGACATCACATGGCCCAGAAACAGTAAGCATTCCTTAACCCTCTTGCATTCGGATTCTCTGAACACAAATTGCCCCTAGATTTTGCATTCCATCATGAAATCAGGTCAGGCACACATGCACGCTGGCCTTTTCCTCCTTCTAAGTACATACCAGCAGCTATAATTACTTCCAGACACTCAGCAGGGTTTCTCCTTCTAGCCTGATAGAGCTTTGACATGTGGTAGCAATTAGTGATGGTCACAGCGTGATGGAAATCTACTGTGTGTAAATCCCAGCAAATCCTGGTTCAGGATTTAGGGGAAGCAATTATTCAATCCCTACAAATCCGGGTTCAGGACTAAGAGGGTTAAAAACAAAAGTACTGGTTTTCAGGATCACCTGCTGTTGTTTGTTTGTGTTCAGGGGCCACGTGACTCCAGAATTAAACCCTAAGGCTGGGAGATACTGAACTAAGCACGAAGACCTGCACAATGAGCCCCACTCCCCCACAGATGTGTAATAGTGATGATGATGATGATGATAATAATGATAATAATAATAGTTATAGTATTTATAGTGATAATAATAATGATAATAGTATTTATAATGATAATAATAATGATAATAATAATACATGGCATTCACATAGCACTATATCTTGACAAAACAAAAACAAAATCAAATCAAATATACACAACCATACTCCCCAACTTCAGACGACATCAACCTAGTTGAAAAAAAAAAAAAAAAAAAAAAATTGCTGGTTTTCAGGGTCACACCGGGGGTCGTCCGTACCGGTGTGAGGATTGTGGGGCGGTGTTTGGCTGGTACAGCGCCTTCACACGCCACAAACTGACGCACAAGGAGGGGGCCGGCGCTGCACAGCGAAACAAGTGCTCCCTCTGCAGCGCTGCATTCAACCGACCCAGCCACCTCAAACGCCACATGCAGACCCACACCGGTCAGTCAGTCAGTCACTTGGTTGTTTGGCTTGGGGTTTTTTGTTTGTTTTTTGTTTTGGGGGGGGGGGGTTTAGTTTATTTTTTATTTATTTGTTCTTTTGAGACAGCTCAGTGGTCAGAGCGCTCGCTTTCCCCCATCCAATGTTAAGTAGCGTCAAGCGTGGTTACCAGTTGGATGGGTGACCATTTGTTTGCATGCCTTGGCTTCAGTACAGTCTCCCAGTTCACCCAGCTGTCAATGGGTACCTGCCCTCTTTAGGGTCAGGGAAGGTAAAGCGCTGCCTTCAACTGACCCAGCCACCTCAAGCGCCACATGCAGACCCACACCAGTCAGTGAGTTGGTTGCCTTAGCTTTTTTTTTTTTTTTAATTTTTATTTATTTATCTAGAGCTTTGGCATGTGGTAGCAATTAGTGACGGTCACAGCCTGATGGAAATCTACTGTGTGTAAATCCGGGCACACAGTGCACAAATCCAACATCACTCAGTAGGGTCTAATCAAGAGTGCTAAATTTAGTGCGCTCCTTCCTTTTACCTTGTCCATGTGTGGTCAGTTCCTGCTATAAATAGCACCAGCTGGCCACAGCTGGGCTGGGATGGGATGAATTAATTAGCAGCTGAGAGGAGCGGAAAGTGGGGGAAACTTACAGCTGTGGTTTATTTGGTTTTTTTTGTTTGTTTGTTTATTTTTTATTATCTTCCCAGTTTGACGAAAACATCGAACTGAATGTCAAAGTCATTCGGATGAGACTATAAACCAAGGCCCAGTCACAGCTGTCAGTTTCCCCCACATTCAGCTCCTCTCAGCTGCTAATTATCCCATCCCATCCCAGCTTTGGCCAGCTGGTGCTATTTATAGCAGGAACTGACCACACATGGGCTGCGTAAAAGGAAGGAGCAAGCTAAATTTAGCACTCTTGACTGAGTGATGTTGGATTTGTGCACTGTGCCGTGTGCAAACGCACGCAGAACATCTTGGGCACACGTTAAAACCCCATTCCGCCTATCGGAAGAGCAGGCCATTGTGTTGCCGGTAGGAGCGGATGACAAAATTATAAACATTTTTAAAAACCAGCATGCGCACAGGTGTCGTGTTTAGACACCATTCCTGTGGAAAAATCGGGGAGTTGCAGTCCCAGGGCAGCTCGGGGCTGTAGGTATATGGTAACGTTCTGGTGGCTCCTGCGACGGTACTGGAACCATTCGTATCGGTCATTGCCTTTCCAATGGATCATTCCAGTGCCGTGGAGAGGGGGTCTGCTGCATGGGTAACAGCTTGCCCTCCATAATTACTTACTACCCAGGCTTTTCGCTCTAAAGACTAGAGCGCAACTCCAGTCTTCTGAGACTGATGGGTGCCTACTATTTGTTTATTGATGTATTCTTTCGGGATAGCTCAGTGGTCAGAGCGCTCGCTTTCCCCCAGTCAAGTCAAGCAGCGTCGAGCGTGGTTACCAGTTAGATGGGTAACCGTTAGCGTGCCTTGGCTTCAGTACAGATCCCCCAGTTCACCCAGCTGTCAATGGGTACCTGCCCTCTTTAGGGTCAGGGAAGGTAAAGCAGTGAGGGAGAGGAGATGGGCGCCGCCCTCAATATGCCAGACCCTAGAGAAGCCGAGGTCTCTGATGCCTCACTCCACTACGACCACACAGGTTATGGGACACCTTTACCTTTACTTTACAATTTTACTTTACCTGGAGAGCAACAGCAAAGTGATGAAACTGGGTGAACTTGGGGGACTGTACTGAAGCCAAGGTGTGCAAGCAAACTGTCCCCCACCCAACTGGTAACCATGCACGACGCTGCTTAACTTGACTTGGGGGGGAAAGCGAGTGCTCTGACCACTGAGCTGTCCCGCCCCCCAGTTACCCCTCCAAGGCAAGCATGAACATTTTCCTCCTCATTCTCTGACCACTGAGCTATAATACCCCCCTCTCCAAGGCAAGCATCAACCGTTCACTGTGCACAAATCCAACATCACTCAGTAAAGCCTAATCAAGAGTGCTAAATTTAGCACACTCCCTCCTTTTACCTTGTCCATGTGTGGTCAGCTCCTGCTATAAATAGCACCAGCTGGCCACAGGTGGGCTGGGACAGGAGCGGATAATTAGCAGCTGAGAGGAGCTGAAAGTGGGGAAAACTGACAGCTGTGGGTTTCTTCCTTATCCTCACACAGGCGAAAAACCGCACGAGTGCAACCTGTGTGGACATTCCTTCAACCAGCTGAGTCACCTGAAGCGCCACATGCAGAGTCACGCCGGCGATCGCCCCAACAAGTGTGGGGAGTGTGGGGCCGCTTTCATTGAGCTGGACAAACTGAAGCGACACATGCGCGTCCACACTACCAACACCGGTGGTGGTGGTGGTGGTGGTGGCAAGGGAGATAACGGCGATTGGCAGGACGGTGGTGGCGCCGGTGTGGTGTGCGAGGAATGCGGGGCAAAGTTCACCATGTCACGACACCTGAAGAACCATATGAGGATCCATCGGCAGGTGAGAGAGGGAGGATTTTTTTGATTTTTTTTTAGAATGGATTTTTTTTTGTTTTTAGAATGAAGATTTTTTTTTTTTTTAAAGAGAGTGAAGGATTTTTTTTTTTTTCAAGAATGAAGGAAATTTTTTTAAAAAGAAAACCCACATGAGGATCCAAGGAATTTGTTTTTGTTTTTTAAGAATGAAGGAAATTTTTTTTTAAGAAAAACCACATGAGGATCCATTAGCAGGTGAGGGATGGAGAGAGGGAGGGTGTGAGTGTATGATGGTGGAGGAGGAATGAAGGATTTTTTTTTTTAAGAATGAAGGGTTTTTTTGGGGGGGTTAAGAATGAAGGAAAAATTTTTTTAAAGGAAAACCACATGAGGATCCATCGGCAAGTGAGAGGGAGGGGGAGGGTGTAGTGTGGTGGTAGAGGAAAGAATGAAGGATTTTTTTTTTTTTAAGAATGAAGGAATTTTTTTCAGGATTTTTTTTGTAAGAATGAAGGAATTTTTTTGTAAGAATGAAGGAATTTTTCAGTGTGGTGTTTCAGTTTTTCAACGTGCTGTTTCAGTTTTCAGCACGGTGTTTCGGTTTTTCAGCACAGTGTGTCAGGTTTTCAGCATGCTTTTTCAGTCTTTCATGCTGTTCAGTTTTTCAATGCAGTGTTTCAGTTTTTCAGCGTGCTGTTTCAGGCCAAAATCAAGGTGGAGGTGGATGTGAAGGAGGAGGAGGTGGTGGGGGGAGAGGAGGAGGAGGAGGAAGAGAAAGAGGACGGAACCAAGATTCCCAAAGTGGAGAACAATGAGGACCAGGGTGATGACGACGATGGCTCCTCTTCAGACGAAACCATCATCAATGACGACGTTCCTGTACCTTCTCCAGGTATCTGTCTCTGTCTGTGTGTGTGTGTGTGTCTCTATGTCTCTCTTTCTCTTTCTCTTTCTCTCTCTGTCTCTGTCTCGCTCTCTCTCTCTCTCTCTCTCTCTCTCTCTCTCTCTCTCTCTCTCTCTCTCTCTCTCTCTCTCTCTCTCTCTCTCTCTCTCTCTCTCTCTTTCTGTGTCTCTCTGTATCTTTCCCTCTCTCTTTCTCTCTCTGCCTGTCTGTCTCTCTCTGTCTCTGTCTCTTTCTCTGTCTCTCTCCCTTTCTCTCTCTCTCTCTCTCTCTCTCTCTCTCTCTCTCTCTCTCTCTCTCTCTCTCTCTCTCTCTCTCTCTCTCTCCCTCTCCCTCCCTCCCTCTCTCCCTTTTGTTTTTTGAGTTTTGCTTTTGCATCATTCAGCTTCTTTCCCTCTGTCTGTGTTCATCATAAAGCAAAGTCATGTCAGAAATATAAAGGAAGAGCCAGCTGCCATAGTCATCCAGTGTAGTGCAAGTCGTATTGTGAAAAACAAACAACATACACACACACACACACACACACACACACACACACACACACACACACACAAGAAGAAACAAAACAAACGAACAAACAAACAACAACAACAACAACAACAACAACAACAAAAAATATATATATTTATATATGTAGATCAGAGTGATGGGCTTGTGATCTGCTGACCCAGGTTCAAATCTTATCCAAGAGGATTTTTCCTCTGGAGTAAACATCTGTGCCAACGCCACACCCCTCCCAAAAGTCCTTTGGATGAGACTATAAATTGAGTTACCGTGTGCGAACGCTCACAGAACATCTTGTGCACACGTCAAAACCCATTCCTAAAGAGGGCAGGTACCCATTGACAGCTGGGTGAACTGGGGGACTGTACTGAAGCCAAGGCTTAGTAACCACGCTCGATGCTGCTGTACCCTAGCTTTGGGGAAAGCGAGTGCACAGTTGTCAGTCAGTTTCCCCCACTTTCAGCTCCTCTCAGCTGCTAATGAATCCAGCCCATCCCAGCCCAGATGGGGCCAGCTGGTGCTATTTATAGCAGGAACTGACCACACTTGGGACTAGATAAAAGGAAGGGGCGCACTAAATATAGCATTCTTGACTGAGTGATGTTGGATTTGTGCGTGATGAGTGCTGTTTTATTTAATCTTTTATATTGAGGATAATGGAATAAACACTTATGTGCTTTTTTACATCCAGTCCCTGTGTGTATGCAGTTTTTGTAAATCTTGTCATCTGTTCCCACCAGCACACAATGGCCGTATGAAAAGCGAAACAGGATTTAATGTGTGCGCAAGATGTTCTACGTGCATTTGCACACGGGGCCTCAGTTTATAGTTTCATCCGAAGGACTTAAGGGGAGAGTAGAGTCAGCACTGATGTTAACTCCAGGGGAAAAAATCCCCTCGAATGGGAATCGAACCCAGGTCATCAGATTGCGAGCGCAATGTTCTGACCACTAGGCTGTCCCGTCCCCTGAACCTCTAAGCTATCAATCCCCTCCCAAGTCTTTCTTTCATTTTTTCTCTCTCTCTCTCTCTCTAGCCTAGTGGTCAGAACATTGAGCTCACAATTTGACGACCCGGGTTCGATTCCCGGTCGAGGGGATTTTTCCTCAGGAGTAAATATCTGTGCTGACTCCACTCTCCCCAAAAGTCTTTCGGATGAGACTATAAACCAAAGCCCCGTGTGCGAACGCATGCAGAACACATTGCGCACACATTAATTCCTGTTCCGCTTTTCATAAGAGTAGACCATCGTGTGCCGGTGGGAACAGATGACATTTACAAAACTGCATACACACAGGGACTGGATGTAGTAAAAAAAAGCATATGAATGCTTATTCCATTATCCTCGATATAAAAGAATAAATAAATAAATAAATAAAATCTTTCCCCAGACGCGGGACAGGCAGCTTTAGAACGAATCACGGCCAGTGAACTGAAAGTGGAGGAGGTAGCAGCGGAAGAGAAAGTGGAAGTGAGAATGGAAGACAACAAAGAGGAGGCCGGAGGAGTGGAAGAGGTGAAGAGGTCGGCGGAAGAGGTCGGGACAGGCAGGGGAGATCAGTCTGCTGGAGATGGGTGCCCTTTGACCCTGGACAGCGAAACGGCCGTCAGCTTGCTGCTGAAACTACAGCCACAGTCAGAGTCAGGGTCAGGGGTCAAGTTGGAGCTTCCGTCTCTTGCCAAGAGGGTGAGAGAGGGGGGATCGTTCTTGTCTTTGTTGGTGTTGTGGTGGTGTTGGTGTTGTGGTTGGTGGTGGTGGTGTTGGTGTTGTGGTTGGTGGTGGTGGTGTTGGTGTTGTGGTTGGTGGTGGTGGTGTTGGTGTTGTGGTTGGTGGTGGTGGTGTTGGTGTTGTGGTTGGTGGTGGTGGTGTTGGTGTTGTGGTTGGTGGTGGTGGTGTTGGTGTTGTGGTTGGTGGTGGTGGTGTTGGTTTTGCTGTGGGTTGTGGACAGACAGACAGGCAGGCAGGCAGGGGTGGGTGGGTGGATGGATAGATATAATGATAGATGACACACAAGACAGTGCAATACAATACAAACACAATGCAAAACAACAACTCCTGACAACATAAGACAACACAATACACAAAACTCTCCATACAAGACAAATGCAATACAATAATAATAATAATGCATGGAATTTGTATAGTGTTATATCTTGTAAAAACAAATCCAAGCGCTTGCATTCGACCTGTACAACAAACAAGCAATCAATAACAATTTACAATTTCAGCAAATTCGAATGTACACACACACGCACGCACGCCTATAAAGGTTATACACTTTGGCAGGTAGATGTTGAAGGCAGGGACAGGTAAGAGATGGAAACAGAAGGAGAAAATCTTAGGTTTGAAATAAGTGTGTCTTGAGGTTGGATTTAAAAGTGTCATAAGTAGGCAATACAAGACCATACAATACAGCCCAAACTACACTCACATTCACTCATTCAATGTTGTGTTTTTAATTTTTCAGCAATCAAAAGCAGAATCCACGTCTGCACTCAAACCACCACCACCACCACCACCACACAAAGACAAGTCGCCCCCATCACAAGACGACCGACACAACAACAACGATAACAACAACGACGATGCCGCACGGAGAAACGTGGGCGCGTGCGGAATGTTGTACAAGTGCAAAATGTGCGATGCGGTTTTTAACTCCCACTTCTGCCTCAAGATCCATCGCAAATCGCACACGGACGGAAACGTGTGTCTGAAATGCGGGGAGACGTTTCCCTCGCCGGAAGAGTTGCGTGCCCATGTGGCGGGGTGCCTGGGTTGTCTGCCCGTCCTCCGCGCTGCCCTGTCAGGGGAGAACACTGTGGAGGAAGCGAAGAAGGGGAAGGGAGGTAATCAGGGGAACATGTGCCAGCAGTGTGGGGCCACGTTTCGACAGTACAGGTGAGGAGGGGGGAGTGTGTGTGTTTGTGTGTGCAGTGAGAGAGAGACAGACAGAAAGTGTGTGTGTTTGTTGTCTGTATAAGACAGAGAGAGAGAGAGAGAATTGTGTGTGTGTCTGTGTGACACACACACACTTACCCACTCCAGAGCAGCTCATTTCTTGGCACAGGATGCATGCTGGGTATTTTAGATGTTTCCGTAATCCACCGAACGCTGACATGACTGACGGATCTTTGATGTGCACACACACACACACACACATATATATATATATATATATATATATTATATATATATATATATATATATATATATATATATATATCATCATCATCATCATCATCATCATACTTTACACCCAGTGGTGTGTAGGGCAGCAACAAAGTCTTTCCACCCCTGTCTATCCTGGGCCAGCCTGGTCAATGAACTCCAAGAGTGTTGCATGGCTTCCATCTCATAATCCACTGTCCCCCTCCATGTTCTTGGTCTTCCTCTCTTTCTTTTGCCGTCTGGGGTCCAGTGCAGTGCTGTTCTTGCAATAGATTGTGTGTCTCTCCGGAGTACATGCCCAATCCATCTCCTTCTTCGTTTGATAATGATGGTGTCCAAGTCAGTTTGGTTGCATAAATATATATATATATATTATAAGTAATTCACTTTTCTGTTCTGCGTACTTGTGTATTGTACATACACCTGAAGGGAAGTAAGGCGGCGCTGTACTTGCAGTTGAACCGGGAGAGGGTTAAACCCCACCTTCCCCACCCCCCTGCCACCCTCCCCACCCCCCTGCTGAAATCATGTTAATCAATTAACCCTCTTAGTCCGATCCGGGATTTGCCAGGATTGAATAATTACACCCCCCTAAGTCCATTTGCCGGGATTTACACACAGTAGATTTCCATCATGCTGTGACCATCACTAATTGCTACCACATGTCAAAGCTCTATCAGGCTAGAGGTAAAAACCCTGCTGAGAGTCTGGAAGTAATTATAGCTGCTGGTATGTACTTAGAAGGAGGAAAAGGCCAGCCAGCATGTGTGCCTGACCTGATTTCGTGATGGAATTTGTGCTCAGCAACACCAATGCAAGAGGGTTAATGCTGGTGAAATGTTTTGATGGGGTTTTGTTTGTTTGGGATTGTTTTTGTTTTTGTTTTTTTTGTTGTTGTTTTTTCCTTAGATAGATAGATAGCTTGATGAAAAAAAAGGCAAATCGAGGCTTAGTCAATATACCATCTAGAAATAAAATTTTGACTCTGACTTTGATTTCCCAGCAAGCTGAAGCTTCACCAGCTGATGCACACCAGCAACCGGCCCCACGAATGCCCGGACTGCGGTGCTCGCTTCAAGAAGCCGCGCGACCGCAAGGAGCATCAGCGCGCGCACACAGGGGCCCGGCCCTTTGTGTGCAGCGCATGCGGGGCGTCCTACACGCAGCACTCCACCCTGCTGGTGCACATGCGCACACACACAGGGTTCAAACCTCACCAGTGCAAGCACTGCGGGGCCTCCTTCTCGCGCGCCAACAGGCTCAAGATCCACATGAGGACGCACACTGGGGAAAAGGCTTATGTGTGTAAGGTGAGTTGTTGGTGGGGGTTGGAGGGGGAGGGGTTTGGGGGGGGTTGGGGTGGGGGGGTGTGGGGGGGGGTGGGAGGTTGGGGGGAGGGGGTTGGGGGGGGGGGTGTAGGCTCAAGATTCATATCAGGACGCATACTGGGGAGAAGGCTTACGTGTGTAAGGTGAGTTTGTGTGGTGGGGGAGGGGGGAGGGTTGTGGGGGTGGTAGGGGTGTTGGTGTGAGTTGTTGTGTTGGTGTAAGGTGAGTTGTGTTGGTGTAAGGTGAGTTGTTGTGGCGTTGTTGGTGTGAGGTGAGGTGGTGTTGGTGTAGGGTGATCCACATGAGGACCCACACTGGGGAGAAGGCTTATGTACGTAAGATGAGTTGTTGGTGTGAGTTGGGGTGGGGGGGGGGGTTGGGGTGTGGTGTTGGTGTAAGGTGAGTTGTGGTGGTGTTGGGGTGGTGTAGGGTGATCCACATGAGAACCCACACAGGGGAAAAGGCTTACATGTGTAAGGTGAGTTGTTGTAGGGGGGGTGGGGGTTGGGGAGGAGAGGGGGGAGGTTGGAGGGGGGGAGTTTGGGTGAGGAGAGGAGAGGTGGTGGTAGGGGTGGGATGGGGGTGAGGAGGGGTTTGGATGGGGTGGGGAGGGGTGGAGTGAAGTGGGGGAGGGGTGGGGTTGGGTGAGGTGTGAGTTGGGGTGAGGGTGGGGTTGGGTGAGGTGTGAGTTGGGGTGAGGGTGGGGTTGGGTGAGGTGTGAGTTGGGGTGAGGGTGGGGTTGGGTGAGGTGTGAGTTGGGGTGAGGGTGGGGTTGGGTGAGGTGTGAGTTGGGGTGAGGGTGGGGTTGGGTGAGGTGTGAGTTGGGGTGAGGGTGGGGTTGGGTGAGGTGTGAGTTGGGGTGAGGGTGGGGTTGGGGTGGGGTGAGGAGAGGTGGTGTAGGGTGGTAACCACACTCGATGCTGCTTAACCTTGACTTTGGGGAAAGTGAGTGCTCTGACCACTGAGTTATCCCGTCCATACACAAAATTGGTGAACAGTTGCTCTAGCTGGGGATTTTAGCAAAGCAAACAAAAAAACAAACAAACAGAAAGAAAGGTTTTGTGGCCATTGTGTGTGCAGGAATGCGGCATGGGGTTCAAGTGGCAGACAACTCTCAAGTCCCACATGCTGACACACCAGGAGGGTTACGTGCCCTTGGAATGCAAGGAATGCTCGGTGACCTTCACCAAGGCCATTGACCTTGAGAAACACCTGCAGTTCCACTCTGGGGAGAGACGCTTCGTTTGCAAGGTAGTGTAGTGTAGTGTGTCTGGGTGTGACATCGTGGGTGTGTGTTTGTTATGTGTGTGTTTATTTTATTTTATTTTATTTATTTATTCTTTTACATCGAGGATAATGGAATAAGCACTCATGTGCTTTTTTACACAGTGTGTGTGTGTGTGTGTGTTGTGTGTGACTCGCACAATGTTCTGACCACTAGGCTATCCCATCATCATGTTTATGTCCATTATCATCACTACGATAAACACCATCATCATCATCACCATGGTAATCACTGTCATCACCATAATCATCACTACAATTATCATCATCATCATCATCACAACAATGATTACCATCATCATCATCACCACCATCATCACGATGATAACCACCACCACCAACCACCCCACACCACACACACCAACCACCACCACCACCACACCACCACCACCACCACCACCACCACCACCACCACCACCACCACACCACCACCACCACCACCACCACCACCACCACCACCACCACCACCACCAACCACCACCACCACCACCACCACCACCACCACACCACCACCACCACCAACCACACACCACACCACCACCACCACCACCACCACCACCACCACCACCACCACCACCACCACCACCACCACACCACCACCACCACCACCACCACCACCCCACCACCACCACCACCACCACCACCACCACCACCACCACCACCACCACCACCACCACCACCACCACCACCACCAACCACCACCACCACACACCACCACCACCACCACACCACCACCACCACCACCACCACCAACTACAACAACCACCACCACCACCACACACCACCACCCACCACCACCACCACCAACCACCACCACTACAACAACCACCACCACCAACCACCACCACCAACCACCACCACCACCACCACAACCACCACACTACCACCACCAACCAACCACCACCACTACAACAACCACCACCACCAACCACCACCACCACCACCAACCACCACCACCAACCACCACCACTACAACAACCACCACCACCAACCACCACCACCACCACCAACCACCACCACCAACCACCACCACTACAACAACCACCACCACCACCACCAACCACCACCACTACAACAACCACCACCACCAACCACCACCACCAACCACCACCACCACCACCACCAACCACCACCACCACCACCACAACCACCACACTACCACCACCAACCAACCACCACCACCAACCACCACCACCACCACCACCACCAACCACCACCACTACAACAACCACCACCACCAACCACCACCACAACCACCACACTACCACCACCAACCAACCACCAACCCTAATCTAACCACAACAAATTAACCCTCTCCATGCAGGACTGTCAACATTCACAATTAACCCTCTACCTCCCTGTGTGCAGGACTGCCAGAAAGCCTTCAAGAAGAAGGTGCAGCTCCGACGCCACATGCGCATCCACACGGGGTCGTGGCCTTTCCTGTGCGACGAGTGCGGTGCGGGCTTTGGCTGGCACTCCAGCCTGCAGACGCACAGACGCTCCCACACTGGCGAGCGACCGTTCATCTGCGAGCAGTGCGGCCGTGCGTTCCGCATGCTGGGGCATTTGACGCGACACATGGCCAAACTGCACACGGACGAGTTTCTGCTGGTGAATCGCTATCCTGCTGTGAAGGGAGTGGAGGAGGGGGGTGAGGAGGGGAGAGGGTGTGGGTAAGGGGGGTGGTGGTGAGGAGGGGGAGGGTGGGGGGTTGGGAGGTGGGGAGTGAGGGTTTAGTGACCGTGTCTGGTTGTTGAAAGTGTTTGTAGAGGGGAGTGGGGGGGGGGGGGGGAGTGGGGGGGGGGTGGAGGGAGTGTGTGTGGGGGGGAGGGAGTATGTGGTGGTGGAGTGTGTGTGTGTGGTGGAGGGAGTGTGGGGGGAGGGAGTGTGTGTGTGGTGGGAGGGAGTGTGTGTGTGTGTGGTGGGAGAGTGAGTGTGGGGGGGGGGGAGTGTGTGTGGGGGTGGTGGGAGAGTGAGTGGGGGGGGGTGGGGGGGGGGAGTGCGTGCATGTGAGTGTGTGTGGTGGAAGGAGTGTGTGTATCGGGAGGGGGAGGGGAGGGGGGGAGATATGTGTATGTGTGGATTGTTTGTGTGTTATGAAAGCTCTTTCAAGTTATCATTGTTTCCTTGTTCGGTTTGAAGAGCTTATACAGTTTAGTGGTTGGAACATGTGTGTGTGTGTGGATCAGAATCAGAAATTATTTATTGCCATGAAAATCACATGGACTTATTGACACAAAAAAATTAACTCTGTGTGGTGTGTGTGTGTGTGTGTGTGCGTGTGCGTGCGTGCGTGTGTGTGTGTGTGTGTGCGTGTGTGTGTGTGTGATCTTTAATTTATCGTTGCTTCTTAAAAGTTATATTTGACTAAAGGAGGAAAAATAAAAAAGAAGACTTGAGTGCCTGAACCCATCTAGGTGTGTGTATTCAGGCATTGTGTGTGTGTGGTGTATGTGTGGTGTATGTGTGTGTGGTGTATGTGTGGTGTATGTGTGTGTGTGTGCTTGTTTGGTGTGTGTGGGGGGGGGTCTGTTGTGTGTTGTGTATGTGTGTGGTGTATGTGGGTTTTTTTCATCTATTTATTTATTCTTTGATATTGAGGATAATGAATTAAGCACTCAAGTGCTTTTTTACATTCAATCCCTGTGTGCATGTAGTTTGTGTGAATCTTATCTGTTCCCACCGGCACACAATGGCCTACTCTTAAGAAAAGCAGAACAGGATTTAACATATGCGCATGGTGTTCTGCGTGCATTCACACATGGGGCCTCAGTTTAAAGTCTCATCCGAAGGACTTTTGGGGGGAGTGGAGTCAGCACTGATGTTAACTCCAGGGGAAAAATCCCCTCGAACGGTAATCAAACCCGGGTCGTCAAATTGGGAGCACAATGTTCTGACCACTAGGCTATCCTCTGTGTGTGTGTGCCAGTGTGTGTGTGTGTTTTTTTATATTTATTTGTTTTATTTATTTATTCTTTTATATCAAGGATAATGGAATAAGCCCTCATGTGTTTTTTTTCATCCAGTCCCCGTGTGCATGCAGTTTTGTGGATCTTGTCATTTGTTCTCACCGGCACACAATGGCCTACTCACGAAAAGAGGAACAGGATTTAATGTGTGCGCAAGGTGTTCTGCATGCATTCGCACACACTGAGACTTTTGGGGAGAGTGGAGTCAGCACTGATGTTAACTCCATGTGTGTGTGTGCGTGTGCGTGTGTCTATATATCAGTGTGCACATGTTTGTGTGTGACCTCTGAGGGGATACCAGGTCAGTGGAAACAGTCTGAAAGTTTTTGGGGTGAAAATTTTCCCCTTTTCAATCACTCTCCTTTTTTTCCTGATTGTTGTGTCATCTCTCTTGCTTACTTTCTTGCCTTCCCCCATGGGACATTTTGCCTGTGTTGGGGGAAGGGATGGCCTAGTGGTCAGAATATTGCAAGGGTGTCCTCTGTCTATCTGTTTGTTTCTCCATCTAGCTATCTCATCTTCCTTCTCGCTCTAACTTTAACATATTTGTGCGAGTATGTGTGTTTATGTTTTTTATCTCTTCTTCTGTTTTTCCTAATTTTTCTCATACTTTATTATATTTCATTATCCTTTGTGTGAATATTTTGCTTGCTTTTTTATATGTATGAGAAAAACCGCATTCCATGATATATAAGTATGTACAACATGATAAAACTGAATGAAAATGGTTTAGAAAAAAAAAAAAGAATATTGTGAGGGGGGGATGGGAGGAGGGGGGGGGGGCAGTCGTTTACGCAAAAATCTCACCATTGGTAAACCTCATAGCTGTGGCCGAGGAACGAAATTTATATTAAAAAAATTAATTAAAAAATTGTGCATGCGTATCTTGAAATTTACACAGGTGTACATAATTATATAATGGCATTATTTTATACAAGTGAATGAAACTTATGCAAGTGTAAATGTGTGTATTGTGAAATTAATTCAAGTGTATATGTGTGTGTATTGTGAAATTTATGCAAGTGTAGACTTGTGTGGATTGTGAAATTTAAGCGCTTTGATTTGTTTTTGCAAGATAAAGCGCTATATAAATTCCATTTATTATTAAATTTATGCAAGTGTATACGTGTATTATGAAATTTCTGTAAGTGTGGATGTGTGTATTCTGAAATTTATGCAAGTGTATATGTGTGTATTGTGAAATTTATGCATGTGTGTTAAAAAAATTTATGCAATGTGTATCCGGATAAAGTGAAGCAGTGCAAGTGCAAGAATACGTTTTCACTTGCTTTGATCATTTTGATTTTTTTCAATTTTTATTTATTCTTTTATATCGAGGATAATGGAATAAACGCTCATGTGCTTTTTCTACATCCAGTCCTTGTGTGTATGCAGTTTTGTAAATCTTGTCATCTGTTCCCACCGGCACACAATGGCCTACTCTTACAAAGAGAACAGGATTTAACGTGTGCGCAATATGTTCTGCATGCGTTCACACATGGGGCCTCAGTTTATAGTCTCATCCGAAGGACTTTTGGGGAGAGTGGAGTCAGCACTGATGTCAACTCCAGGGGAAAAATCCCCTTGAACGGGAATCGATTTTTTTTCCCTGGAGTTTTCAGCACTACTGGCTTTACTCCCCCTAAAGTCTCAGATGAGACTGTAACCCAAAGCCTTGTGTGCAAACACACACAGAACATCTTGTGCACATGTTGAGAACTGTTCTGCCCTTTATTTTATTTATTTATCCTTCTATATCAAGGATAGTGGAATAAGTACTTATGTGCTTTTTTTCATCCAGTCCCCATGTGTATGCAGTTCTGTAAATCTTGTCTTCTGTTGCCACCGGCACACGATGGCCTAGTCTTACGAATAGCGGAACAAAATATAACGTGTGTGCAAGATGTTCCGAAGCCTTGTGTGCAAACACACACAGAACATCTTGCGCACATGTTGAAAACTGTTTCGCCTTTCAGAAGAGTAGGCCATTCTGTGCTGGTAGGTACTGACGACTTTTTTTCTCTTTTTTTTTCCAAACGCTTGCTCATATGTGTTCGTGTTCAGACGCCATTTTTAAGGTGAGAACGCTGGTGGGTAGAAACGGTTGCATATATGCAAAACCTCACCACTGGCCAACCTTGGAGCACTTGCACATAAGCACACACAAACAAGGGTGTCATTTTTTTTTGGGGGGGGGGGGGCGGGGGGGGGTAGGAGATCGTTCAATGGGCATGCTCATTTATTTGATTTATTATTTTATATCGAGGATAATGGAATAAGCACTCTTGTGCTTTTCTTACATCCAGTCCCTGTGTGTATGCAGTTTTGTTAATGCCATCTGTTCCTACCGGCACACAATGGCATACTCTTACGAAAAGCTGAACAGGATTTAATGTGTGCACAAGATGTTCTGCATGCGTTCGCACTCTGGGCCTCGGTTTAAAGTCTCATCCAAAGGACTTGTGGGGAGAGTGGAGTCAGCACTGATGTTAACTCCAGGAGAAAAATCTCCTCGACCGGAATCAAACCCAGGTCGTCAAATTGCCAGCGCAATGTTCTGACCACTGGGCTATCCTGTCCCCGTTGGTTTATTTACTAAGAGCACATCATACATCTGTCCTCTGAAAACTGCCCTTGGCTTTTCATTCAATGGGCATGATCATTTCTCCCTCTCTCTCTCTCTGTCTGTCTGCCTGTCTTTTCTCTCTCTCTCTCTCTCTCTCTGCCTGTCTCTCTCTCTCTGTCTGTCTGTCTGTCTCTCTCTCTCTCTCTCTCTGTCTGTCTGTCTGTCTGTCTCTCTCTCTCTCTCTCAAACCTTCA
>CM060349.1:6057904-6105404 GCA_030674155.1 Stramonita haemastoma
AAAAAAAACTAGGCCCAGGAAAAACAAAGGCACAAAATTGTCAGGAAAGCATGCAGCAAAAGCCAGAAAAAAAGAATTAAAGGATAAAAACTTAACACTACCACAAACCCACTAGAGCAAACATAAACCCAGACAAATGTTTATCACTCGTTTACACGTGTAGAAACACATGCAGCAGCAGCACACACACTAGAGCAACAATAAACCCAGCCGACTGTTCACTGCCGCTGAACATGAATAGACACAGGCAGCAATTCACATTGGGGCAGTTAGTGCTCTGGACGTAGGTAGGTAAGAGAAGTGTTGACTCGGGTTCATGGATGACAGGGAAAAGAAGGGAAGGGAAAGGAGCACATTTTTCCTTTGTTGTTGTTGCTTTTTTTAGTTTTTTTTTTTTTTGGCCAATGAAGAGAGACGTGTGAAGCCCCACAAAAAAGATATGAAAAAGATGGTGCTCCATGATCTGCATGCAACTGAGGCCTTAAAAATAAAAATAAAAATAAATAATAATAATTTTTTAAAAATATATATATATATGTGTGTGTGTGTGTGTGTGTGTGTGTGTGTGTGTGTGTGTGTGTGTGTGTGTGTGTGTGTGTGTGTGTGTGTGAGTGTGTGTGTGTGTGTGTGTGTGTGTGTGTGTGTGTGTGTGTTATTTTCTTAAAGGTGGATTCATTGATTTATTAAAGAAAATTTTGGTCTTGCTGTGATGGCCAGTAATGTTAAAACTAAAATATGTTATTTTGCGATTTATTTGTTGGGGTTTCATGTGTAATATATGTGTGTGCTTTGTTATATTTTTTGTGTAAAGCTGGATTGACTGATGTGCTCAAGAAACAATTTTGTCTTGCTATGACAGTGTGTAATGTTACAAAGATTGAAAATTATTTAGGGTTTGTTTTTTGTTGTGTGTTGTTGGGTTTTTTTTGCTTTTTTGCCAATGAAGAAAGACGTGTAGAGCACCCCACATACAAGAGAACAAAGAAATAAAAAGAAAAAGAAAAGAAAAGATGGTGCTCCACGATCTGCATGCAACTGAGGCCTTTATATTATATATATATATATATATATATATATATTATATATATATAATATATATATATATATATATATATATATATATATATATATATATATATGTATAGTTAAAGTCTGTCCCGAGCCTAAGGCTCATCAAGCCGGTGCTTATCCCGGTTTCTGTGGTGTTAAACGACTGAGAGTCATAGACTCCCCCCTGGACAGGACGCCAGTCTATCGCAGGGTTAACCCCAACACAAGGTTGGTACCCCTTTTACACCTGGGTGGGGTGAGAAAATAGCCGTAAAGTGCCTTTTCCAAGGGCACAACGCCATAGCCGAAAGCTGGGATCGAACCCACAACCTTTAGGGCGTATATATATATAGGGCGTATATTATATATATATATATATATATATATATTATATATATATATATATATATATATTATATATATATATATATATATATATATATATATATATATACACACAATATATATATATATATTGTGTGTGTGTGTGTATATATATATTATCATTTATTCTTTTTGAAAACTGGATTATTTAAGTGATCTATGGAGAAAACTATTTTGGTATTGATGTGATGGCCAGTAATGTTGACAGAAAATTACTTTGTCATTTAATTTTATTTATTTGTTGTTTTATTGGCTTTTTGTGAATTAGGTTTTTCTTCTCTTGTGATTTCTTTAAAAATCTTACAAAGTATGTTAAGAAGTAATCTGGCCCCAAATGCTACCTACAATTTTGTTTCCCTCTATCTAGATTAATTTTATTATGTGATCATGATTGATCTCAGTAGAATGAAATTTTTTTTTTTTTTTTTTTTTTTTTTTTTTTGGCTGCCTCGTCTTCTGTGACACTCTCGCACTGCTGTTCCCACGCCGCTCATTTCAATCTCCCCGCCACAGCCATACCCAGATTCGTTGTGTCTCATCCCGGGGTCGGGAGTCCACAGGGAGCCCATCAATATTAGGCCGCCGCGGGGCCACCAGCCAGAGGGGCCCTGCACTTCTGCTGGGTCACTTTGGTGGTGTTCAGTGGTGCCTGTTCTGAGCTAACATACGCAGGACACCACCTACTAAGCCCCCTACTAACGATAGTATTAGCTCAGTCGCGGAGCCAGACTGAGTGAGTCACCCACCCAAGGTGGCGACCACCACAACGTCCCCCCAACGACCGCCTCCCCACGAACCCCCAACCCCAAAGGCTTTGACACAAACTCACCACAGGCACAGAAGCGTATGGGGAAACCGAATCTGAGGTCACCATGAGACCAGAGCAACGGAGGCCACCGAATCAGAGGCAATTTTTATTATTGCATGATGATCAATGATGATGAGGATGATGTAATGATGCTGCTGTGGAGGTGCATCCGCTTTGAGACTACTTGACAGGGTTGTTCTCTACGCTTACTGTCATAATATATCCCGGCGTCAACCAGGCCCGAGAGATACAGAACCTGCAGTGTTGGTCAGGTAATTTGAGCAACACTCTCAAATTCGCATCCGTAAAGTGGATGAAGCTCGACTGTGTGGTCCCAGTCTCCCCACTGAGCCCACAGCACACTCACTCTGGGTAGGAGCCGGCCGGAGCCCGAAAAAATCCCTATGACTTATGGGATTCGAACCCGCGACCTTCCAGTCCGGAATCCACGGCGCTAACCACTGCGCCATGGCGGCTGGTTCAGTAGAATGAAAATATGGTATGGCTTATTTTTAGTTGCAGTATATAATAATAACGGTATTACCTTTCAACATGAGGGCTGGGTTTTTTTTGGTTTTTTTTTTATAACTTTTGTATATATACAATGTAAGAAGAAAAAAGGCAGAAATAAGGGTTAGCCTACTTCTGTCTGTCTGTCTGTCTGTCTGTCTGTCTGTCTCTGTCTCTGTCTCTGTCTCTGTCTCTGTCTCTCTCTCTCTCTCTCTCTCTCTCTCTCTCTCTCTCTCTCTCTCTCTCTCTCTCTCTCTCTCTCTCTCTGAGTGCTTATCTATTATCCTCGAATAAAAGAATTTTGCCTTGCCTTGCCTTGCCTTGCCTTGCCTTGCCTTGCCTTGCCTTGCCTTGTCTCTCTCTCTCTCTCCTCTCTCTCTCTCTCTCTCTCTCTCTCTCTCTCTCTCTCTCTCTCTCTCTCTCTCTCTCTCTCTCTCTCTCTCTCTCTCTCGTGTGTGTGTGTGTGTGTGTGTGTGTGTGTGTGTGTGTGTGTGTGTGTGTGTGTGTGTGTGCGTGCGTGCGTGCGTGCGTGCGCGCGCGTGTGTGTGTGTGTGTGTTTTACCTTTGTCTCTCTTGCTCTCTCATTTTCTTCTCCCGGAGGGCAGATAGACTTCAAGGTGGGACTGACCTTTTTTTTTCTTTGTTTTTTCAAACTTATTCTTATTCAGTCAGTAGGCACCCATCAGTCTCGGAAGACTATGGAGTTACGCTCTAGTCTTTAGAGCGCAAAGCCTGGGTAACTAAGTTTGGAGGGCAAGCTGTTACCCAGGCAGCAGACCCCCCCCCCCCCCCCACCCCCTCTCCACGCCACTGGAATGATCCATTGGAAAGGATTTGTTTTGATTTGTTTTTGCAAGATATAGCGCTATATAAATTCCATTTATTATTATTATTATTATTATTATTATTATTATTATTATTATTATTATTATTGTTATTGTTATTATTATCATTATTATTATTATTATTATTATTATTATTATTATTATTAAAGGCAATCGCCCCTACGAATGGTTCCAGTACCTTTGCAGGAGCCGCCCTGGGGACTCCAACTCCCCTCTTGTTCAGTAATGTTGTTATAAATACAGAATAGACCATAATCATAACAAACAAATAATAATATAAAAAAACACATCAAAATCAATTCATGGGCACACAAAATGTGCAGACAAACACACACAAAAATACTATATTCATGAGTATACTAAATTAAAAGATAGGTTAAAGCATTTTTTTAATAGAAAAAAGAAGAAAAGAAGCCTCGATGTTCCTTCAACTTTCACGCACATTTGTAAAACATTTTCTAATAACTTAACGACTTCACACACACACACACACACACACACACACACACACACACACACACACACACACACACACACACACACACACACACACACATATGAAAGAGGTAAAAAGTGTAAGTTCATCGAGTGTTAAATTTGTCATATCAAAAATAGCAAACATTTAACTGGCTTAAATATACGTGTCCTCGATTTGTTGGGTTTTTTTGTTTTGTTTAGTTTTGTTTGTTTTTTTGTGTGTGTTCTCAATGAAATCAAGTGTTGCTAATTTTTTTCAACCATAACTCCCTAACGAATGCGACACAGCCGTGCGAAAACAATACAAAATGTTTAAAAGATAACAACAGCAACAATAACAAACACAAACAGTTGCAAAGATACATGGAACACAACTGAGCGTGTACACGTTCACTACAATTTTAGATATTACAATTGCGTAAGAGTTCCGTTCCCACTGTTCCCATCACCCACCGTACACTGGTGGGAGCAGAAACGCCATTGAACAACCGACATGTCCAACGACACATTTCAATCAGCCCCTATGTAAGTTCTTGTCTGTCACCACGAACATCTATGATCTGAATTTAACAGGAGTTTTCCTACTTTTGCGCTGTCGTTTATTGTTTTGCATCGGTGTGTAAGTTTAAGGCGATCAGCGTTGGTGGCGGGGAACATTCGCTACCCGTCGGTGGACCAGTGGGAAGGGCAATGGCGGTCGAAGTTGACAACTGCGTGCATTGTTGATGGTTTTTAGGGTTTATACGCTATTGCTTTGCAGTATGAGGATTAGGCAGTAAGGCAGCATATATTTTTATAATTCGGAGTGTCTTTCTGTCCATAAAAGCATAATTTTGTGTCAAAGGAGATCGCAGTTCGAAAATGTCCAACACCACTGATCCACTGACAAGTTGACATTTCATCTTTTTACTGAAGTCTGAACAAATGCTGTGATGACAGCTGAATGAGGAATCGAAAGTAGGGAGCTAGATTCGTGACAGCAGGCCTTGTTTGCCAACGGATTTGTTGAGCGATCTCACATTCATTCAAACAGTATTAATGCTGATGAAATCTGCAATTATTCCATGAAGCTAGTGTTATGAGGAAGGCTTCAAACATTATTTAAAGAGTATCCAGGTTGAAAAAAAAAAAAAAAAAAAAGGAATTTGGTACTGTATGAGACTTCGAAAAAAAATCTTTTTTATTTATTTATTTTATTTATTCTTTTATATTGAGGATAGTGGAATAAGCAATCATCATATATTATGTGCTTTTAAACATCCAGTCCCAGTGTGCATGCAGTTTTGTAAATCTTGTCATCTGTTTCCACTGTATTCCCACATGGGGGCTCAGTTTAAAGTCTCATCCGACAGACTTTTGGGAAGAGTGGAGTCAGCACTGATGTTAACTCCAGGGGAAAATTCCTTCGAACAGGAAGAGAACCTGGGTTGTCAAATTGTGTGGGCAATGTTCTGACCACTAGGCTATCCGTCCCCGATATGACTCATTTGTGAGCATGTCTAGCTGAGTAGCTCAGAGGAGAAGCCACAGTTATACATTATAATACATATATATATAAATATATACATATGTATTATACAAAAATATATAATATATATATATAATATGCACAATAACATCCAAAGCATACTTTGGAAAGACAGAAAGCGCTCAAAATTACACTATACTACTACTAGTACTGTACTAGAATACCACAGTGCATATCACCTGAGGAACATTATGTGTGACAGTAGTTCCATATCTATATATGATATATATTTGCACAACATTTCATATTCATATATGTGCCTGTAAGCATCAGTGAAAATCCTAGTTCTTGTGTCATACACTAAAGATGAAACACTACACACACACACACACACACACACACACACACACACACACACACACACACAACACACACACACACTCTCTCTCTCTCTCTCTCACATACACACACCACACACACACACACACACACACACACACACACACACACACACACACACACACACACACACACACACACACACACACAGGGGGGATGGATAGCCTAGTGGTCAGAACATTGTGCTGGCAATTTGACGACCTGGGTTCAATTCCAGTCAAGGAGTTTTTTCTCCTGGAGTTAACATCAGTGCTGACTCCATTCTCCCCAAAAGTCCTTAGGATGAGACTTTAAACCGAGGCCCCATGTGTGAACGCACGCATAACATCTTGCGCACATGTTAAATCCTGTTCCGCTTTTCGTAAGAGCAGGCCATCGTGTGCCCGTGGGAACAGATGACATTTACAAAACTGCATACACACAGGGAATGGATGTAAAAAAGCACAAGAGTGCTTATTCCATTATCCTCGATATAAAAGAATAAATCAAATCAAATCAAAACACACACACTCACACACCACATACTCACAACACCACATACTCACACACACACAACATATATATATGTGTGTGTATGTGTGTGTGTGTGTGTGTGTGTGTGTGTGTGTGTGTGTGTGTGTGTGTGTGTGTGTATGTGTGTTTGAACTGATTCCCTTTTTGTGAAAGGTGGAAAAAAAACAACTGTACATATCCAAAAAGAAGAAAAAAAAATTCTAAAAAAACAACAACAAAAACCCACAAACAAACAAACAAAAAAAACCCACCCGACTCAGAGGGTAATTTTGGTGTGGTATGTGTGTCACTGCAGGCTGATGTACCAGGAGACATTGACCCCTCTCCACATCATGTACAAACAAACAAACAAACAAAAACGCTCCACTCAGAGGGTAATGTTGGTGTTGTGTGTGTTGTCACTGCAGACTGACATACCAGGAGACGCTGACTCCTCTCAACATCACGCTGAATGGAATGGTCGTCACAGTGCCTCTCTCCCAGGCCAACCTCAAACGGGCTTATGAAGGTGTGTGGAGATTGAAAAACAATAAATGATAATAATAATGATAATAATAATAATGATACTGATAATAATAATAATAATGATAATAATAATAATAGTAGTAGTAAGCACCCATCAGTCTCGGAAGACTATGGGAGTTGCGCTCTAGTCTTTAGAGCGCAAGGCCTGGGTAAGTAAGTATGGAGGGTAAGCTGTTACCCATGCAGCAGACCCCCCTTTCCACGGCACTGGAATGATCCATTAGAAAGGCAATGACCGATACGAATGGTTCCAGTACCATCACAGGAGCCACCAAAACGTTGCCATATACAGCCCCAAGCCGCCCTGGGACTCCAACTGGTCGATTTTTCCTCAGGGATGGTGTCTAAACATGACACCTGTAATAATGATAATAATGTTGATGATAAATTATAACAACAATAATAATGATAATAATAATAATAATAGATGATGATGATGATGATGATGATGATGAGATGGAATTTATATAGCTCTAAATCTTGTAAAGCAAACAAATCAAAGCGCTTGCTTTCAGATCAGTCACTCGCATGCAACCATTAACAAAATAAATAGAATTAACAATATTTACACATTTACACAAACACACACACACAGAGACTTTAAAGCGAGGCCCCATGTGCGAACGCACGCAGAACATCTTGTGCACCCGTTAAATCCTGTTCCGCTTTTCGTAAGAGTAGGCCATTGTGTGCCGGTGGGAACAGATGACAATATTTACAAAGCTGCATACACACAGGGACCGGATGAAAAAAAGCACATGATTGCTTATTCTGTTATCCTCAATATAAAAGAATAAATATAAAAGAATAAATAAAATAAAAATAAATAAAATAAACATACACACACACGATAACGCAAGGTGATGGAGATGGTGGAGACTGAATGAAAACAGAGAACAGATGTGAGGTGTAATGATGGAGGAAGATACTAGGTAGGAAATAAGTGTGTCTTTAGATTGGATATGAAAGTATTTAAATGCATATAATATACATATAAACCCTATAAAATAATAATGATAATAATAATAATAATAATAAGATATTTTTTTATGTGTTGTGGTTGCAGATCCACAATATGCTGTACAGCTCTTTCAGTCCTGCAGGCCTGTGTCTGCTCAGGCAGGTATGTGTGTGTTATGTGCTGGCTTTGTACTTCCAGTGTATTGTGTTGTTGTTGTTGTAATATCACATGCATACATTTAGAGTTTAAGAAAATCATAAAGTGTTTAAACAAGCAAATTATATCAGTTACAATATCACTGATATGAATATTCCATTCCATATATATATATATATATATATATATATATATATATATATATTATATATATATATACTAATATTCCATTATCCTCGATATAAAAGAATAAAAAATAAATAAAAACTAATACCATTATTTAAAAGTTTTAAAAAAAACTGTCAGTCAATCAATTTATGTCACGTTACAATATCTCCATACTTTCAATTCATACATTATTTATAAAGGAGGGAAAATATCATAAGTCAAACAGAAAAAAAATATAGAAAAGAAATACAAAACAAAAACTAAAAAAACAACAACCACAATAATGGTACATTGTGATAATACCCATCACCACTGAAAAAAATAACAACAAAAAACCCACAACTGACACAAAAAAAAGGTTGGAACGGACAGGAAGGGGAAAACCCAGACAGCAAACACAATTATAATGATGGAAAATGATTATACTAATAAATAAAAAGCCTTAAACGTATTAACAACAAAATCAAAAACAGAGGCCTCAACCACTAACCAAAACAATATAAATTTAATAGTGCCATTAATCCCATCAATAATAACAATACAATAAAATAAAATATATGTCCATGTTAAAACCTATTGAACTGGGTAAGAAAAAATGCATGAAAAAAGTCACCAATCTAGCCATGAGGTCAGCCATTTGGTTTTCTCCTTTTCCATTGTATTGAAATTTGCAAATTGTCCACATGTTTACATAAATCACTTATACCCTTTCATGAACAAAACAAATAAAACAAAACAAAATTTTTTAATAGAAAATTTCTCCTCTCCCCTCTTCCACATACATACATAACATGCAAAGTGTAATATTTCCAGTCACAACAAATCATACGTGAAGATTTTTAGGGGGAGCAGAAAGTACCAATACATTTAATCTGTACATGACTGATTGGATTCATGATTTAGTTCTTATACATTTTTGAATAAGCCCATTAAGTGGTTTATCAACTGATTCTTGAAGTGATCTTGATGTTTGTGTGTGTGTGTGTGTGTGTGTGTGTGTGTGTGTGTGTGTGTGTGTGCAGGGTCAGGACAGGTGCAGGTGTTACAGACCTCTGTTCCTTCAGCCACCTTCCTGGAACAGACAGCACAGAGCACAGGTGAGCAGGAGTAGGCAGTGAGTGAGCACAGGTGAGCATTAATAGGCAGTGAGTGTAACAGGTGAGCAGCAGTAGGCAGTGAGTGTGCTGCCACCTTTAACCCTTTCTCTCTTGCAACTATTTCCACGTTGGCATCAAAAGTTGCCCTGGGGGGGCTAGTTGGCCTTTGGAGAACATCTCCAACGCTGACTGTCCTTATGCGCACTTGGCTGAGAGAGTGGGGGTGTGCTGTGGGCAAGACAGGTAAAGGTACAGGTGTCCCATAACCTGTGTGGTGGTAGGGGAGCGAGGTGTCAGAGACCTCAGCTTATCTAGGGGCCAGCATATTGAGGGTAGCCCCCATCTCCTCTCCCTCGCTGCTTTACCTTCCCTGACCCTAAAGAGGGCAGGTACCCATTGACAGCTGGGGGAACTGGGGGAACTGTACTGAAGCCAAGGCATGCAAACGGTCACCCATCCAACTGGTAACCATGCTTGACCTTGTTTGACTTGACTGGGGGAAAGCGAGCGCTCTGACCACTGCGCTATCTTGCCCCCTACAGAAGATGAGGCAGCAAAAAAATATATGTATATACCCCCCCCCAAAAAAAAAAAAACACCAAAGAATTTTTTTTTAAAGGGTAAGTGTATGCACACAAAAATCCAGGTGTATGTACATGTTTGCATGAAGTGAAATGTGTTGTTGCTGTGAAGTCCCAGCGGAGGTTTCTCGTGTAGGGACTGTTAGGAAGTGAAAGAGAGACTGAAGCGTGATGAAAATAATCCCCACTCTTGCTCCCTTGCAGGGTCCACACAGACCATATCCGTACCGGTATCAGAACAGCATACCGAGTTGATTCAGCTTACCCAGTATCAGTATACCCAGCCCACAAATTCCACTGTGGTAAGTATTCATTTTGTGACTGCCTGTCTGTTTGTTTGTTGCTGTATTTTTTTAGGTGGAGGGGGGGGGTTAGTGTTTTTTGTGATTTTGTTTTTTTCTTTTGTTAATATGTTGGTGGTAGTGATGGTAAGTAGATATGTAAAGTACAGTGCTACACACACACACTCACTCACACACACACACACACACATTCACACACACATGCACACAAACGCACACACACACATGCACGCACGCACGCGTGCATGTGCTCAAACATATACACACACACATTAACATGCGCACACACATATGCATGCATGCACACATGCACATGCATACACACACACACACACACACACACACACACACACACACACACACACACACACACACACACACACGCATGTGCATGTGTACACACACACATACACACAAAAGTGCTTTGGATGAGACTATTAATCAAGGTCCCATGTGCGAACACACAGAGAACATCTTGCGCGCATGTTAAAACCTGTTAAGGCCATTGTGTGCCGGTGGGAATGGATGATAGAATTGACAAAACTGCATACACATAAGACTGGATGTGAAAAAGCACATGAGTGGATGTTCCATTATCCTCAAAATAAAAGAATTTGTTTTTAAAATACACACATGCATGCATGCCCACACTCACACACGCACACACACACACACACACACACACTCAAAATAAAAGAATTTGTTTTTAAAATACACACATGCATGCATGCCCACACTCACACACACACACACACACACACACACACACACACACACACACACAGCACAACCCCCAAAATTCAAACCTTTTGTCACTTTTTTTTTTTACCCTTGCATACTTCTTCTTTTTTGCAATTTTTCTTCACAATTCTTTGCAATTCTTCTTCTTGACAATTTTTCTTCTTCTTCTTTGCAATTCTTCTTCTTCTTCTTCTTCTTCTTCTTCTTCTTCTTCTTCTTCTTCTTCTTCTTTGCAATTCTTCTACTTCTTTCTTGTGTCATGCATAAGTTAGCTCAGAACAGGCACCACTGAACACCACCAAAAGTGACCCAGCAGCATTGCAGGGCCCCTCTAGCTGGTGGCCCCACAGCGACCAAATATTGATGAGCTCCCAATGGACTCCTGACCCTGAGGATGAGACACAACGAATCTGGGTATGGCTGTGGCGGGGAGATTGAAATGAGTGGCGTGGGAACTAGCAGGACAGGAACATCACAGTAAATGAGGCAATAAAAAAAATAATAATGATATAAAAAAAAAATTTAAACACACACACACACACAAAAAAAACGTTCTCTTTCTGCTTCAGATTGTTCAAGACCCAGGGGCCATCACCGCGACCCCCAACATGATCTTCCTCTCTCCCCCTCCCCCACCCCTGCAACCCCTACAACAACAACAACAGCAGCAACAACAGCAGCAGCAACAACAGCAGCAGCAACAACAACAGCAGCAACAACAGCAACAACAACAACAGATACCAGAGTCTGTAGCCAGCGGTGCCATCATTCTGGAGAATTTTGATCACATCATTCTGGAGCAGACGCCGGTGCCGGCCACTCCAGAGGAACTGGAAGGAGGAGGGGGAGGAGAGGGGGGAAAGCGAAGGAGGTCGTCGCGCAAGGGGGTACAGTGGCTGTGTTTTGTATTAAGGGGGGGGGGGGGGGGAGTGTGTGAGAGATTGTGTTTTGTGTGTGTTTTGTATTTGGGGTGTTGGGGGGTAAGAGTGTTTGTGTGCGTGTGCATGAATGAATAATCTTCATTTTCCAAGGGTACCAGAGTAAGCATGCACGTACTTTTTTTTTCATCCAGCCCTTGCCCTAATTAGGGAATAGCAGCCCCTCCCCCCCCCCCCCCCCCCCCCCCCCCCCCCCCCCCCCCCCCCCCCCCCCCGACAAAAAAAGAGAAAAAACAAACAGAAACACACCCACCCACCCCCCCCAAAAAAACACCAGGAGAGACACACAGAGAGAGAATGTGTGTGTGTGTGTTTCCTCAGTTTAACTTCCTTCCAATAATAAGTGATATCAGACAGGACAGTGTATATATGTGTTTGAGTGTGTGTGTCGGTCTGTGTGTGTGTGTCAGTCTGTGTGTGTCAGTCTGTGTGTGTGTGTGTGTGTGTGTGTGTGTGTGTGTGTGAGTGATTATGTGTGTGAGTGATTATGTGTGTGTGTGTGTGACTTTAAGTCACATTCTTTTTTGCTCGTTTTTTTTCTTTTTTTTTTGCTCGTTTTTTCTTATAGGTAGATATTATCTTTAAGGTTACCATAATCTTGTTAGTTAAATAATATTCATCATCATCCTTTACACCCAGTGGTGTGTAGGGCAGCAACAAAGACTTTCCACCCCTGCCTATCCTGGGCCAGCCTGGCCAATGAACTCCAAGAGTGTTGCATGGCTTCCATCTCACATTCCACTGTCCTCCTCCTCCATGTTGTTCTTGGTCTTCCTCTCTTTCTCTTGCCGTCTGGGGTCCAGTGCAGTGCTGTTATTATGATAGATTGTGTGTCTATCCGGAGTACATGCCTAATCCATCTCCATCTTCGTTTGATAATGATGTTAAATAATACTAATGAAACGATAAACCTTTTTTTTGGGGGGTGGGGGGGGGGGGGGAAATCACAGGCCCCAGGGACTAAAGGGAGAGAAGAAGCAGCGGAGGAGTACAGGTGCGAGGAGTATGTGTGTGCGCATGCGTGTGCGTGTGTAACTTTTAAGTCGCATTCTTTTGTGCTTTTTTTCTCATTTGCTTGGTTTTTTTCTCTTTTTGCTCATTTTTTCTCAGAGGTATATTTTATCTTTAAGGTCACCGTAATCATTTTAGTCAAATAATACTAATGAAATGATACCTTTTTTTATTTTTTTATTTTTTTTTTTAATGAAATGATACCTTTTTTTCTTGTGTGTTTGTTTGGGAAAATCACAGCCCAGCGACTCCAGGAGTAAAGTAGAAAGAAGCAGAAGAAAGCGTGAGGAGCACCGGTGTGAGGAGTGTGGGCACCTTTCTGTGTTAGAAACAACCTGAAGCTTTCACCTGCAGCGGCACAGCGGCACAGGCCCCACGTCTGTGACACCTGTGGGCCGCCTTTGGAGGCCAGGAACCTGAAGAGACACCAGGTGACGCACAAGGTGAGAGACTGTTGCACCTGGTATACAATGTTATATAAGAACCTGCAGCGACACAGCGGCCACAGGCCCCACGTCTGTGACACCTGCGGGGCCGCCTTTGTGGAGGCCAGGAACCTGAAGAGACACCAGGTCCACACAAGGTGTGAGATATAAACACTGTAATGTAACAAGTTTAATTACAGGAACCTGAAGAGACACCAGGTGACACACAAGGTGAGAGATGTTGCACCTGGTATACATTTTAATGTTATATTACAGGAACCTGAAGAGACACCAGATCACACACAAGGTTGATAGAAACACTGTAATGTAACATGTTATACAGGAACCTGAAGAGACACCATGACACACAAGGTTTGATAGAAACACTGTAATGTAACATGTTATACAGGAACCTGAAGAGACACCAGGTGACACACAAGGTTTGATAGAAACACTGTAATGTAACATGTTATACAGGAACCTGAAGAGACACCAGGTGACACACAAGTTATGATAGAAACACTGAATTGTAACATTGTTATACAGGAACCTGAAGAGACACCAGGTGACACACAAGGTTTGATAGAAACACTGTAATGTAACATGTTATACAGGAACCTGAAGAGACACCAGGTGACACACAAGGTGACAAAGAAACAAACACATGGTATATTGCAGGAACCTGAAGAGACACCAGATAACGCACAAGGTGAGAAACTAACACTGTCACATGTTATATAGGAACTTGAAACCAGATCACACATTATACAGGAACCTGAAGAGACACCAGATTACACACAAGGTGAGATACAAACATGTTATACATGTGACACAACACCAGATCACGCACAAGGTGGGGTCTAACATAGTAATGACGTCACATCACATACATGTTATACAGGAACCTGAAGAAACACCAGATTACACACAAGGTGGGAAACTAACACTGTCACACATTATACAGGAACATGAAACCAGATCACGCACAAGGTGGGAGAGAATTGCTGTAACACATGTTATACAGGAACTTGAAGAGACACCAGATCACTCACAAGGTTTGATACAAACACTGTAATGACATCACATCACACACATGTTATACAGGAACCTGAAGAGACACCAGATAATGCACAAGGTAAGAGACACACTCTGTAACACATGTTATACTGGAATACATGTGACATGACACCTGATCACTCACAAGGTGGGGGACAGTGTACTGTAACACATGTCATACAGGAACCTGAAGAGACACCAGATCACACACAAGGTTTGATATAAACACTGTACTGTAACATGTTATACAGGAACCTGAAGCGACACCAGATAACGCACAAGGTGAGAAACTAACACTGTCACATGTTATAGTCGAGGGCAAGAGAAGAAGAGGCCGCCAAAAGAAATCATGGGTTGACAACATCAAAGACTGGACCACCCAACACCTGCAATACCTCATACTAGCCACACAGGATCGTGAAGCATGGAAAAAGATCTCTGTTGCGTCTTCTCTCATGTCCCCCCTACGTCCTTTGGGACATGGGACTGAGTGAGTGAGTGAGTGAGTGAAGAGACACCAGATCACACACAAGGTGGGGGACGTTAGCTGCTATGTGAAGATACCGTTATGTTATTCTAGTTATGTTAGACAATTTATGTTACAAGGGTTCTTTCGTGGAGGCCAGGAACCTGAAGAGACACCAGATCACACACAAGGTGCGAGATACACTGTGTACTGTAATGACACCAGATCACACACGTTATACAGGAACCTGAAGAGACACCACATCACGCACAAGGTGGGGGACAAACACTGTTGCACTGTTATACTGGAATTTGACACCAGATCACACTCAAGGTGCGAGACAGACACATGGTAGTGTGAGGATGATGATTATGATGATGTAATGATGCTTATTCCATTATCCTTGATATAAAATAAATAAATAAATAAAATCTTGTTCCTCTTCTTCTTCTCGCCATTATAAAACGTTCTGATACTGTGCAGACTGAACGGCCCTATGTGTGTGAAGAATGCAACCAGTCCTTCGTGGAGTCATGTAACCTCAAACGCCACATGCGCTCGCATCAAGGTCACAAGGCCTTCGTCTGCGAGGAATGTGGCGCCGCCTTCACCAAGGGACATCACCTCCGCGACCACGTGGCGTCCCACAAGGGGGGAGGGCTGCACAAGTGTGACCAGTGTGAGCAAGTCTTCAACAACGCCAACCAGCTTCGGCTGCACATCAAGGTTAGACGCTTTAGAGAGTATTATGTATGAAACTGAAGTCATGGGGGGTTTGTGTGGGTTGGGGGTTTTTGTGGGGGTTTTTGGTGTTACAATTTTTATTATTTTTTTATTTATTCTTTTATATCAAGGATAATGGAATAAGCCCTCCATGTGGTTTTTTTTACATCCAGTCCCCATATGTACGCAGTTTTGTCAATCTTGTCATCTGTTCCCACTACCGGCACACAATGGCCTACTCTTCGGAAAAGCGGCCTCGGTTTATAAAATGTGAAACTGGAGTGTGGATTTTTTGTGGGGGGTTTTTGTTTGCTGTTTTTTGTGTGTTGGTGTTAGAAAGTACTTTGTGTGTAAATGTGAAGAAGATTGTTCATGTGTGAAAAGTTATGAAACTTGTCTGTGAAAACCAGGACACTTGTATCTGTTATCAATTAAAAGTTTTGAGGTGGTGGTGGGGGAGGGGAGGGGTTACACAAGAAGAGGTCAGTTTTCAGGCAACGCCCCAGGGAACGCCTGTCCATTTACAAGAAATTAATGTGAGGATGTGTTTGGCCTTAGTGTTTACTATTGACATCACATGGCCCAGAAACAATGTGAGGATGTGTTTGGCCTTAGGGTTTAATTTTTGTTTTAGAGGTATTGTTTAGGTGTTCTGTTAGGCTGGCAAGCTCCTGTTCTGATTCTGCTAGTCTTTCGACGTCATCTCAGAAGTTTGCATGTATGACTGTTTTCACATTGCATCTCAACAGCCGTCATTTTCATGTTAATTTTTATTGTTAAATTGAGCACATTATAAGCTACAATCTTCTTGTTGCTACAATTGCAAAATGCTGTTGTTGTTTTCAATGTTTGTTCCAAAATCTGAATAAAATCTATTTAAACCATGTATGACTGTTTTCAATTACCTCGCCATGTGATGATAATAATAATGATGATGATAATAATAATGATGATGATGATAATAATGATAATAATAATAATAATAATAATAATAATAATAATAATGAAGCTATTATCATCATCGTTATTATTATTATTACTATTATTATTATTATTATTATTATTATTATTATTACTATTATTATTATTATTAACAGTATTTATAATAATGATAATAATAATGATGATGATGATGATGATAATAATACATGGAATTCATACACCACTACATCTCACCAAAACAACACAACACAAATCAAATATAAGCAACCATTACTCCCAACTCCAGACGACACCAGCCTGGTTGAAAAAAAAAAAAAAAAATTACCGGTTTTCAGGGTCACACCGGGGGTCGTCCATACCGGTGTGAGGATTGTGGGGCGGTGTTTGGCTGGTACAGCGCCTTCACACGCCACAAACTGACGCACAAGGAGGGGGCCGGCGCTGCACAGCGAAACAAGTGCTCCCTCTGCAGCGCTGCATTCAACAGACCCAGCCACCTCAAACGCCACATGCAGACCCACACCGGTCAGTCAGTCAGTCACTTGGTTGTTTGGCTTGGGGTTTTTTGTTTGTTTTTTGTTTTGGGGGGTGTTTTTTAGTTTACTTTTTATTTATTTGTTCTTTTGAGATAGCTCAGTGGTCAGAGCGCTCGCTTTCCCCCAGCCAATGTTAAGCAGCGTCAAGCGTGGTTACCAGTTGGATGGGTGACCATTTGTTTGTGTGCCTTGGCTACAGTACAGTCCCCCCAGTTCACCCAGCTGTCAATGGGTACCTGCCCTCTTTAGGGTCAGGGAAGGTAAAGCGCTGCCACCTCAAACGCCACATGCAGACCCACACCGGTCAGTCAGTTGGTTGCCTTAGCTTTTTTTTTTTTTTTTTTTTAATTTATTTATACAGAGCTTTGGCATGTGGTAGCAATTAGTGACGGTCACAGCCTGGTGGAAATCTACTGTGTGTAAATCCGGGCACACAGTGCACAAATCCAACATCACTCAGTAGGGTCTAATCAAGAGTGCTAAATTTAGAGCACTCCTTCCTTTTACCTTGTCCATGTGTGGTCAGTTCCTGCTATAAATAGCACCAGCTGGCCACAGCTGGGCTGGGATGAGATGAATTAATTAGCAGCTGAGAGGAGCGGAAAGTGGGGGAAACTTACAGCTGTGGTTTATTTGTTTTTATTTATTTATTTGTATTCATTTTTTTGTTTGTTTATTTTTTATTATCTTCCCAGTTTGACGAAAACATCGAACTGAATGTCAGAGTCATTCGGATGAGACTATAAACCAAGGCCCAGTCACAGCTGTCAGTTTTCCCAACATTCAGCTCCTCTCAGCTGCTAATTATCCCATCCCATCCCAGTTTTGGCCAGCTGGTGCTATTTATAGCAGGAACTGACCACACATGGGCTGCGTAAAAGGAAGGAGCACGCTAAATTTAGCACTCTTGACTGAGTGATGTTGGATTTGTGCACTGTGCCGTGTGCAAACGCACACAGAACATCTTGGGCACACGTTAAAACCCCGCTCCGCCTTTTGGAAGAGTAGGCCATCGTGTGCCGGTAGGAGCGGATGACAAAATTATTAAAAAATTTTAAAACCAGCATGCGCACAGGTGTCGTGTTTAGACACCATTCCTGTTGAAAAATTGGGGAGTTGGAGTCCCAGAGTGGCTCGGGGCTGTAGGTATACGGTAACATTCTGGTGGCTCCTGCGACGGTACTGGAACCATTCGTATTGGCCATTGCCTTTCCAATGGATCATTCCAGTGCCGTGGAGAGGGGGGGGGTCTGCTGCATGGGTAACAGCTTGCCCTCCATAATTACTTACTACCCAGACTTTGTGCTCTAAAGACTAGAGCGCAACTCCAGTCTTCTGAGACTGATGGGTGCCTACTATTTGTTTATTGATGTATTCTTTCGGGATAGCTCTGTGGTCAGAGCGCTCGCTTTCCCCCGGTCAAGTCAAGCAGCGTCGAGCGTGGTTACCAGTAGGATGGGTGACCGTTTGCGCGCCTTGGCTTCAGTACAGACCCCCCAGTTCACCCAGCTGTGAATGGGTACCTGCCCTCTTTAAGGTCAGGGAAGGTAAAGCAGCGAGGGAGAGGAGATGGGCGCTGCCCTCAATATGCCAGACCCTAGAGAAGCCGAGGTCTCTGATGCCTGACTCCACTACGACCACACAGGTTATGGGACACCTTTACCTTTACTTTACAATTTTACTTTACCTGGAGAGCAACAGCAAAGTGAAACTGGGTGAACTTGGGGGACTGTACTGAAGCCAAGGTGTGCAAGCAAACTGTCCCCCACCCAACTGGTAACCATGCACGACGCTGCTTAACTTGACTTGGGGGGGAAAGCGAGTGCTCTGACCACTGAGCTGTCCCGCCCCCCAGTTACCCCTCCAAGGCAAGCATGAACATTTTTCTCCTCATTCTCTGACCACTGAGCTATAATACCTCCCCCTCTCCAAGGCAAGCATCAACAGTTCACTGTGCACAAATCCAACATCACTCAGTAAAGCCTAATCAAGAATGCTAAATTTAGCACACTCCCTCCTTTTACCTAGTCCATGTGTGGTCAGTTCCTGCTGTAAATAGCACCAGCTGGCCCCAGGTGGGCTGGGACGGGAGGGGATAATTAGCAGCTGAGAGAGAGGAGCTGAAAGTGGGGGGAACTGACAGCTGTGCAGTGGTCAGAGCGCTGGCTTTCCCCCAATCAAGTTAACCCTCTTAGTCCCAACCCAGGATTTGCCGGGATTGAATAATTACCCCCCACCCTCACCCCTGAATCCTGAACCGGGACTTACGGGGGGGGGGGGGGTAATCAATCCCGGCAAATCCCAGATCGGGACTAAGAGGGTTAACTTGATTTAGGAAAGCGAGTGTTCTGACAACTGAGCTATCCCCCCCCTCCCAGTCACCCCTCCAAGGCAAGCATCACTAGTTCCCTCACTTAGCTGTTGCCCTCTTCGGCAAGCATGAACAGTTTTCCCTCCTCATTCTCACGCAGGTGAGAAACCGCACGAGTGCAACCTGTGCGGACATTCCTTCAACCAGCTGAGTCACCTGAAGAGACACATGCAGAGTCACGCCGGCGATCGCCCCAACAAGTGTGGGGAGTGTGGGGCCGCCTTCATTGAACTGGACAAACTGAAGCGACACATGCGCGTCCACACTACCAACACCAGTGGCGGTGGTGGTGGCAAGGGAGATAACGGCGATTGGCAGGACGGTGGTGGCGCCGGTGTGGTGTGCGAGGAATGCGGGGCAAAGTTCACCATGTCGCGGCATTTGAAGAACCACATGAGGATCCACCGGCAGGTGAGAGAGAGGGACATTGATTTTTTTTTTTTTTAAGATCAAAGGGGTTGGGGTTTTTTGAAGAATGTGGAAAATTTTTTTAAAGAATGAAGGATTCTTTTTTTTTAAGAATGAAGATTTTTTGGGGGGGTTTAAGAATAAAAGAATTTTTTTTTAAGAAAAACCACATGAGGATCCACCGGCAGGTGAGAGAGGGAGGGAGAGGGGAGGGTGTGGTGTGGTGTGGGGGTGGAGGAAGAAAGAAGGAAGGAATTTTTTTTTTAAGAATGAAATAAAAAAAAATTTAAGAATGGATTTTTTTTTTAAAAGAATGAATGATTTTTTTTGTAAGAAAGAGGGAATTTTTTTTTTAAAGAATGCAGGAATTTTATTTTTTTAAGAATGAAGGCATATTTTTTAGGAAATTTTTTTTGGACAATGGAGGAATTTTTTTTGCAAGAAGAAGGGTTTTTTTGTAAAAATGAAGGAATTATTTAGTGTGGTGTTTCAGTTTTTCAGCATGCTGTTTCAGTTTTTCAGCGTGCTGTTTCAGTTTTTCAGCGTGCTGTATCAGTTTTTTCAGCACAGTGCTGTATCAGTTTTTCAGCATGCTGTTTCAGTTTTCCAGCATGCTGTTTCAGTTTTTCAGTGCAGTGCTGTTTCAGTTTTTCACCACAGCGTTTCAGTTTTCCAGACTGCTGTTTCAGTTTTCCAGACTGCTGTTTCAGTTTTCCAGACTGCTGTTCCAGTTTTTCAGCACTGTGTTTCAGGCCAAAATCAAGGTGGAGGTGGATGTGAAGGAGGAGGAGGAGGTGGTGGGGGGAGAGGAGGAGGAGGAAGGAGAGAAAGAGGACGGGACCAAGATTCCCAAAGTGGAGAACAACGAGGACCAGGGTGATGACGATGACGGCTCCTCTTCAGATGAAACCATCATCAATGACGACGTTCATGTACCCTCTCCAGGTATCTCTCTCTGTGTCTCTGTCTCTCTCTGTGTCTCTGTCTCTTTCTCTGACTCTCTCGCTGTGTCTTCTCTCTCTTTCTCTGTGTCTCTGTCTCTGTCGCTTTCTCTGTCTCTGTCTCTCTCTCTCTGTCTCTTTCTCTGACTCTCTCGCTGTGTCTTCTCTCTCTTTCTCTGTGTCTCTGTCTCTGTCGCTTTCTCTGTCTCTCTCTGTCTCTCTCTCTGTATCTTTCCCTCTCTCTTTCTCTCTCTGTCTGTCTGTCTCGCTCCCTCCCTCCATCCCTCTCTCTCTCTCTCTCTTTTGTTTTTTGAGTTTCGTTTTTGTATCATTCAGCTTCTTTCTGTGTTTGTCACAAAGCAAAGCAAAGTCATGTCAGAAATATAATGAAGAGGCAGCTGCCATTGTCGTCCAGTGTAGTGCAGGTCACATTGTCAAAAACAAAACAAAAACAAAAAAACACACACACACACACAGAAAGAAGAAAAATACATATATGTAGATCTGAGTGATGGGCTTGTAATCTGCTGACCCAGGTTCAAATCTTATCCAAGAGGATTTTTCCTCTGGAGTTAACATCTGTGCCGACGCCACACCCCTCCCAAAAGTCCTTTGGATGAGACTATAAATTGAGTTACCGTGTGTGAACGCTCACAGAACATCTTGTCACTCACTCACTCACTCAGTCCCATGTCCCAAAGGACGTAGGGGGGACATGAGAGAAGACGCAACAGAGATCTTTTTCCATGCTTCACGATCCTGTGTGGCTAGTAGGAGGTGTTGTAGGGGTTGGGCGGTCCAGTCTTTGATGTTGTCAACCCATGATTTCTTTTGGCGGCCTCTTCTTCTCTTGCCCTCGACTGTTCCTTGCAGGATGGTTTTTGCTAGGGTGTTGTGTCTTGTGGTGTGACCAAACCACATCAGCTTTCTCCTCTTTATGGTGGAGAGCAAAGGCTCTTGGGGGCCCACACGCTTTTTGATTTCTTCTTTCACATAGTTATTGGTCTTGTGTTCTTTGTATGATATTTTGAGAAGTCTTCTGTGGAACTTGTTCTCGAATGCTTGGATTCTCCTCTCTAGCTCTGAGAACATCTTGTGCACACATCAAAACCCATTCCTAAAGAGGGCAGGTACCCATTGACAGCTGGGTGAACTGGGGGACTGTACTGAAGCCAAGGCTTAGTAACCACGCTCGATGCTGCTGTACCCTAGCTGTGGGGAAAGTGAGTGCACAATTGTCAGTCAGTGTCCCCCCCCCACTTTGAGCTCCTCTCAGCTGCTAATGAATCCATCCCATCCCAGCCCAGATGGAGCCAGCTGGTGCTGTTTATTTATAGTAGGAACTGACCACACTTGGACTAGGTAAAAGGAAGGGGCGCACTAAATATAGCACTCTTGACTGAGTGATGTTGGATTTGTGCGCGATGAGTGCTGTTTTATTTAATCTTTTATATTGAGGATAATGGAATAAACACTTATGTGCTTTTTTACATCCAGTCCCTGTGTGTATGCAGTTTTTGTAAATCTTGTCATCTGTTCCCACCAGCACACAATGGCCGTATGAAAAGCGAAACAGGATTTAATGTGTGCGCAAGATGTTCTGCGTGCATTTGCACACGGGGCCTCGGTTTATAGTTTCATCCGAAGGACTTAAGGGGAGAGTAGAGTCAGCACTGATGTTAACTCCAGGGGAAAAAATCCCCTCGAATGGGAATCGAACCCAGGTCATCAGATTGCGAGCGCAATGTTCTGACCACTAGGCTGTCCCGTCCCCTGAACCTCTAAGCTATCAATCCCCTCCCAAGTCTTTCTTTCATTTTTTCTCTCTCTCTCTCTCTCTAGCCTAGTGGTCAGAACATTGAGCTCACAATTTGACGACCCGGGTTCGATTCCCAGTCGAGGGGATTTTTCCTCAGGAGTAAATATCAGTGCTGACTCCACTCTCCCCAAAAGTCTTTCGGATGAGACTATAAACCAAAGCCCCGTGTGCGAACGCATGCAGAACACATTGCGCACACATTAATTCCTGTTCCGCTTTTCATAAGAGTAGACCATCGTGTGCCGGTGGGAACAGATGACATTTACAAAACTGCATACACACAGGGACTGGATGTAAAAAAAAAAGCATATGATTGCTTATTCCATTATCCTCGATATAAAAGAATAAAGAAATAAATAAAATCTTTCCCCAGACGCGGGACAGGCAGCTTTAGAACAACTCACGGCCAGTGAACTGAAAGTGGAGGAGGTAGCAGCGGAAGAGAAAGTGGAAGCGAGAATGGAAGACAACAAAGAGGAGGCCGGAGGAGTGGAAGAGGTGAAGAGGTCAGCGGAAGAGGTCGGGACAGGCAGGGGAGATCAACCTGCAGAAGATGGGTGCCCTTTGACCCTGGACAGCGAAACGGCCGTCAGCTTGCTGCTGAAACTACAGCCACAGTCAGAGTCAGGGTCAGGGGTCAAGTTGGAGCTTCCGTCTCATGCCAAGAGGGTGAGAGAGGGGGGATCGTTCTTGTCTTTGTTGGTGGTGTGGTGGGTGTTGGTGGTGGTGGTGGTGGTGGTGTGGTGGGTGTTGGTGGTGGTGGTGGTGGTGGTGGTGGGTATTGTGGTTGGTGGTGGTGGTAGTGGTTTTGTTGTGGGTTGTGGACAGACAGACAGACAGACAGGCAGGGGTGGGTGGGTGGATGGATAGATATAATGATAGATGACACACAAGACAGTGCAATACAATACAAACACAATGCAAAACAACTCCTGACAACATAAGACAACACAATACACAAAACTCTCCATACAAGACAAATGCAATACAATAATAATAATAATGCATGGAATTTGTATAGTGTTATATCTTGTAAAAACAAATCAAAGCGCTTGCATTCGACCTATACAACAAACAAGCAATCAATAACAATTTACAATTTCAGCAAATTCGAATGTACACACACACGCACGCACGCCTATAAAGGTTATACACTTTGGCAGGTAGATGTTGAAGGCAGGGACAGGTAAGAGATGGAAACAGAAGGAGAAAATCTTAGGTTTGAAATAAGTGTGTCTTGAGGTTGGATTTAAAAGTGTCATAAGTAAGCAATACAAGACCATACAATACAGCCCAAACTACACTCACATTCACTCATTCAATGTTGCGTTTTTAATTTTTCAGCAATCAAAAGCAGAATCCACGTCTGGACTCAAACCACCAACACCACCACCACCACACAAGGACAAGTCGCCCCCATCGCAAGACAACCAGCACAACAACAACAACAACGACAACAACAACGACGATGCGGCACGGAGAAACGTGGGCGCATGCGGAATGTTGTACAAGTGCAAAATGTGCGATGCGGTTTTCAACTCCCACTTCTGCCTCAAGATCCATCGCAAATCGCACACGGACGGAAATGTGTGTCTGAAATGCGGGGAGACGTTTCCCTCGCCGGAAGAGTTGCGTGCCCATGTGGCGGGGTGCCTGGGTTGTCTGCCCGTCCTCCGCGCCGCCCTGTCAGGGGAGAGCACTGTGGAGGAAGCGAAGAAGGGGAAGGGAGGTAATCAGGGGAACATGTGCCAGCAGTGTGGGGCCACGTTTCGACAGTACAGGTGAGGAGGGAGGAGGGTGTTGTGTGTAGTGTGTGTGTGTTTTTTTGTGTCTGTGCAGTAAGAGAGAGAGACAAACACAGACAGACAGAGACAGAAAGTGTGTGTGTGTGAGTGTGTGTGTCTGTACAAGAGAGAGAGAGAAAAAATTGTGTGTGTGTGTGTCTGTGTTGTGTCTGCAGTGAGAGAGAGAGAGAGTGTGTGTGTGTGTTGTGTGTGTGCAGTAAGAGAGAGACGGACAGAAAGTGTGTGTGTTTGTATCTGTATAAGACACAGAGAGAGAGAGAGAGAGAGAGAATTGTGTGTGTCTGTGTGGGGACGGATAGCCTAGTGGTCAAAACATTGCGCTGGCAATTTGACGACCCGGGTTCGAGTCCGGTTGAGGAGATTTTTCTCCTGGAGTTAACATCAGTGCTGACTCCATTCTCCCCAAAAGTCCTTCGGATGAGACTAAACCGAGGCCCCATGTGCGAACGCACGCAGAACACCTTGCGCACATGTTAAATCCTGTTCCGCTTTTCGTAAGAGTAGGCCATCGTGTGCTGGTGGGAACAGATGACATTTACAAAAACTGCATACACGCAGGGACTGGGTGAAAAAAAACACGAGTGCTTATTCCATTATCCTCAATATAAAAGAATAAATCAAATCAAATCTCTTGCCGTCTGGGGTCCAGTGCAGTGCTGTTCTTGCGACAGATTCTGTGTCTCTTCGGAGTACATGCCCAATCCATATCCATCTTCGTTTGATAATGATGGTGCCCAAGTCAGTTTGGTTGCATATATATATAATATATATATATATATAATATATATATATATATATATATATATATATATATATATATATATATATCTTTATATATCTTTATATATATATATATATATATATATATATATATATATATATATATATATATTATATATATATATATTATAAGTAATCTACTTTTCTGTTATGCATACTTGTGTATTGTACATACACCTGAAGGGAAGTAAGGCTGCACTGTACTTGCAGTTGACTCGGGAGAGGGTTAAACCCCCACCCCCCCCACCCTCCCCACCCCCTGCTGAAATCATGTTAGTTAATTAATTAACTCTTTTAGTCCTGATCCGGGATTTGCTGGGATTGAATGATTACCCCCCTAAGTCCTGATCCGGGATTTGCCAGGATTTACACACAGTAGATTTCCATCACACTGTCACCATCACTAATTGCTACCACATGCCAATGCTCTATCAGGCTAGAAGGAGAAACCCTGTAGAGTGTCTGGAAGTAATTATAGCTGCTGGTGGTTACTTAGAAGGAGGAAAAGGCCAGCCAGCATGTGTGCCTGACCCGATTTCATGATGGAATGCGAAATCTAGGGACAGTTTGTGTTCAGATACACCGAATGCAAGAGGGTTAATGCTGGTGAAATGTTTTGGTGGGTTTTTTTGTGTTTTGTTGTTGGGGTTTTTTTTTCCTTAGATAGGTAGATAGCTTGATAAAAATAATTTTTTAAAAGCAAATCCATGCTTAGTCCATGTACCATCTAGAAATAAAATTTTGACTTTTGGTTTTATCTCGTTTTAAGTGTGATCGATGTGGGTTTTCCCACGACGCAGGGGCCGTCCTGGGCTGACCCTTATGGTTGACCAGGGTATCGATACAAGCAAGGACAGTCAAGCTGGTTTTATACCTCGTTTTAAACTGTACATAGTCGCACACTTTTAATACGAGTTTTAAAATGTGACGAGGTGACAGCCCTGATATGGCCTGTGTGGTCGGCGGGGCTATAAGCAACATCATTGGATTGGATTGAACTTTGACTTCTGACTCTGACTTGTGATTTCCCAGCAAGCTGAAGCTTCACCAGCTGATGCACACCAGCAACCGGCCCCATGAATGCCCGGACTGCGGTGCCCGCTTCAAGAAGCCGCGAGACCGCAAGGAGCACCAGCGTGCGCACACAGGGGCCCGGCCCTTCGTGTGCAGCGCATGCGGGGCGTCCTACACACAGCACTCCACACTGCTGGTGCACATGCGCACACACACAGGGTTCAAACCTCACCAATGCAAGCACTGCGGGGCCTCCTTCTCGCGCGCCAACAGGCTCAAGATCCACATGAGGACACATACTGGGGAGAAGGCTTACGTGTGTAAGGTGAGTTGGGGTTGTGGTGGTGGTGTTGAGGTTGGGTGGGGGGGGTATAGTGGTGGGGGGGGTTTGGGAAGGAGGGGGGTGGTTGGGGGGGGGGGGGAGGTGTAGGTTGGGAGAGGGGGTGTTTGGGGTGGTGTAGGGTGATCCACATGCAGACCCACACAGGGGAAAAGGCATATGTCTGTAAGGTGAGGTGTGTTGAGTGTTGGGGGGTGGGGGGGGTTGGTGTTGGGGTGTGGGGTGGGGTGGGTTGGGGGGTAGGGGAGCTATAGCCGAGGAACAAAAACCAGCAAAAAAACGAAATTAAACGTCTCAGGGAGTTCAAAGTCCCTTGCTGTTTACCGAAAGAATGACCAACTCTATTTTATGGCGCTATAAATTGAGGTCCCGTGCGCGCAAGAACACTCACAGAACATCTGGGGAGACCGGATAGCTTAGTGGTCAGAACATTGCGCTGTCAATTTGATGACCCGGGTTCGATTCGTGTATGAGGTGATTTTTCCCCTGGAGTTAACCAGTGCTGACTCCGCTTGCCCGAAAAGTCCTATGGTTGAGACTATAAACAGAGGCCCTGTGTGTGCGAACGCGCGAAGAACATCTTGCGCACACGTTAAATCCTGTTCCGCTTTTTTTCTAAGAGTAGGCCATTGGTGTGCCGAGGTGAGAAGATTTACAAAACTGCATAAACATGGGGACTGGATGTAAAAAAGCGCATGAGCACTTATTCCATTATCCACGATATTCAAGAATAAAATGAATTTAAAAAATAATAAATAAACAGTGCCCATGTTAGTTGTTACATGTCATTCCGCCTTTTGGAAGACTTAGGCCCTTTCGTGCAGGTAGGAACGAACGACAGAATTTTTTTTTTTTTAAACAACAAAAAACCCTGTATAAATGCACATTTGGTGTTGTGTTTAGACACAATCCCCGAAGTCGGAATACAGCTAGCTACCTGTATGGTGGACATACATGTATACAGTCAAAAGGTGTCCCATAACCTGTGTGGTCGTAGGGGAGTGAGGCATCAGAGACCTCAGCTTCTCTAGGGGCCAGCATGTTGAGGGCGGCGCCCATCTCCTCTCCCTCTCCTCTCCCTCACTGCTTTACCTTCCCTGATCCTAAAGAGGGCAGGTACCCATTGACAGCTGGGTGAATTAGGGGATTGTACTGAAGCCAAGGCGTGCTAACGGTCACCCATCCAACTGGTAACCACGCTCAACGCTGCTTAACCTTAACTTGGGGAAAGCAAGCGCTCTGACCACTGAGCTATCCCAACCATACACAAAATCTCACCATTGGTGAACATTAGCTCTAGCTGGGGATTTTAACCCTTTCAATATAGTAAGCCTGTTTTCCAGCTCAGCTTTCTGCTACCCTTCAGTCCTGTAAGGAGGAAAACCGGCACAACCAAATTTTTCTTCAATTCCTGGGTTTCTGAGGTGCAGAAGAGTGCAAAACGGGTACCTAGGTAAACTTTACACACACACACACACGGAGCCCTATAACCATTCTCGTGGGAAAGGAGAAGCAGTGTTTGCCGTATCCAAACTACTTTTCAGAGTCTGTTGATGCCAGTTAGCCGCATGACAGATCACTAAACAAACCCTCCTCTGGTGCCGTTATCACCGGGACATCGGCTGACAGGACTGAAGGGGAGAGCATGGGGGCAGAAATTCAGGATAGGGGAAGTAGTTGTTAGCAGATATTCAGTGCTGTAAGACAAAAAAAAAGGTTATGTGGCCATTGTGTGTGCAGGAATGTGGCATGGGGTTCAAGTGGCAGACAACTCTCAAGTCCCACATGCTGACACACCAGGAGGGTTACGTGCCCTTGGAATGCAAGGAATGCTCGGTGACCTTCACCAAGGCCATTGACCTTGAGAAACACCTGCAGTTCCACTCTGGGGAGAGACGCTTTGTTTGCAAGGTAGGTAGTGAGTGTAGTGTGTCTGGGTATAACATGTTGGGGGGGGGGTGTGTGTGTTGTGTGTGTGTGTGTGTGTGTGTGTGTGTGTGTGTGTTTGTTTGTGTGTGTGTGTATGTGTGTGTATGTGTGTGTGTGCGTGTGCGTGCATGCATGATGTGTGTGTGTGACGTGCACAATGTTCTGACCACTAGGCTATCCCATCATCATGTTTATGACCATTATCATCACACGATCATCACCATCATCACTACCATAATCGTCATCATCATTATGATAATCATCATCACCCTTTACAGTTATCATCATCATCATCACTACGATAATAACCACCATCACCACCACCACCAACCTTCACCAACCACCACCACCATCACGCCTGCCAAATTAATTAAAAAAAAAAAATGATGGGTAGGCGCTGCACTTGTAGCGACGCGCCCCTCCCCTGGGGAGAGAGAGAGCACCCGAATTTCACGCTTAGAATCTGCTGTGACATAAAGTGGTATAAAATAAAATAACATCACAACCAAACCCAACCCTAACCACACAACAAATTAACCCTCTACCTCTGTGAAAGGACTGTCAGAAAGCCTTCAAAAGAAAGTGCAGCTCTGTTATCATAATCGCCAACATCATCACTACGGTGGATCATCATCATCATGGTAATCACCATCATTATCACCATCATTGCTACGATCATTACAATCTCACCATCATCACCCACCACCATCACCAACCAACCAACAACCACCACGACCACCATAGTTAACCCTCTCCATACAGGACTGCCAACATTCACAATTAACCCTCTACCTCCCTGTGTGCAGGACTGCCAGAAAGCCTTCAAGAAGAAGGGCAGCTGCGACGCCACATGCGCATCCACACGGGTCGTGGCCTTTCCTGTGCGACGAGTGCGGTGCGGGCTTTGGCTGGCACTCCAGCCTGCAGACGCACCGACGGTCCCACACTGGCAGCGACCTTTCATCTCGAGCAGTGCGGGCGTGCGTTTCCGCATGCTGGGGAAATTTAAACGCGACACATGGCCAAACTGCACACGACGAGTTTCTGTTGGTGAATCGCTACCCTGCTGTGAAGGGAGTGGAGGGTGAGAAGGGGAGGAGGAGGGGAGGGGGGTGGTGGGGAGGGTGTGGGGTTGGGGTGGGGAGGTGGGGAGTGAGGGTTTGGTGACGGTGTCGGGTTGTTGAGGTGTTGTTGGGGTGGGTGGTGGGTTGTTGTGTGTGTGAAGGGAGTGTGTGTGTGTGTGTTCATTTTCATTCATATATTCTTTTATATCGAGGATAATGGATAAGCACTCCTGTGCTTTTTATCATCCAGTCCCCTGTGTTTTGCAGTTGTGTAAATCGTGTCATCTGTTCCCACCAGCACACGATGGCCTCTCTTAAAAAGCGGAACAGGATTTAACATGTGCCACAAGATGTGCTTGCGTTCACACACAAGGGGCCTCGGTTTAAAGTCCCCATCTGAAGGACTTTTGGGAGATGTGGAGTGTGTGTGTGGGTGGAGGGAGTGTGTGTATTGGAGGGGAGGGGGGTGGGAAGAATATACATGTGTATGTGTGGATGTTTGTGTGTTATGAAAAGCTCTTTAAAGTTATCAGTTTCCTTGTTCAAAGAGCTTATTGAGTTTAGTGGTTGGAACATGTGTGTGAATCAGAATCAGAAATTATTTATTGCTATAAATGTCAAATGGACTTATTGGCACAACAAAATAAACTCTGTGTGGTTATGTGTGTGTGTGTGTTGTTGTGGGTCTTCAATTTATCGTTGCTTTTAAAAAGTGATAGTTGAATAATGGAGAAAAGATTAAAAAAAAAGAAGACTTGAGTGCCTAACCCATCTAGGTTGTGTATTCAGCATTTTGTGTGTGTGGTGTGTGTGTTGTGTTGGTGTGTGTGTGTGTGGTGTGTGTTGTGTGTGTGTTGGTGTATGTGTGGTGTGTGTGTGGTGTGTGTGTTTTGATCTATTATTTATTCCTTTATATTGAATAATGGATTAAGCACTCATGTGCTTTTTTTAAACATTCAATCCCTGTGTGCATTAGTTTTGTGAATCTTGTCATCTGTTCCCCACCAGCACATGATGGCCTACTCTTAAGAAAAGCAGAACAGGATTAACATTGCGCAAGATGTTCGCGTGCGTTCGCACACAGGGCCTCAGTTTATAGTCTCATCCGAAGGACTTTTGGGGAGAGTGAGTCAGCACTAAATGTTAACTCCAGGGGAAAAATCCCCTCGAACAGATCAACCCAGGTCGTCAGATTGGGACGCAATGTTCTGACCACTAGGCTATCCTCTGTGTGTGTGTGTGCCAGTGTGTGCGAGTGTTTTTTTTTGTTTATTTATTTTATTTATTTATTCTTTTAATTGAGGATAATGGATTAAGCACTCATGTGCTTTTTTTCATCTAGTCCCCATGTGCATGTAGTTTTGTGAATAATGGCCTACTCTTAAAAAAGCGGAACAGGTTTTAGCATTGCGTAACAGGTTTTAGATGTGCGTAAGGTGTTCTGCATGCTTTTGCACATAGGGCCTCAGTTTATAGCTCATCCGAAAGACTTTTTGGGAAGAGTGGAGTCAGCACTGTTGTTAACTCCAGGGGAAAAATCCCATCGAAGGGGAATCCCAACCCGGGTCGTCAAATTGCCAGCGCAATGTTCTGACCACTAGGCTATCCTGTGTGGGGTTGTGTGTGTGTGTGTTGTGTTGTGTGTGTGTTCGCACGTGCCAGTGTGTGTGTGGTGGCGAGTGTGTTGTGTTGTGAAGTGTGTGGTGTGTCCAGTGTGTATATATGTGTTTTGTGTGCGCGCGCGCTTTTACCAGAATGTGTATCGCTATTGTGCATACATGTCTGTATCAGTGTGCACATCTTTGTGTGTGTGTGTGTGTGACCTCTAAAATAAATATAAAAATGAAATAGATTTTTTAAAATTGTGTGGACTTCTGTGGGATGCCAGTTCAGTGTAAACAGCATCCCACTATGGTCTGAAAGTTTGGGGGTGAAAATATCCCCTTTTCTATCACTCTCTTTTTTTTCCTGATTGTTGTGTCATCTCCCCTTGCTTACTTCTTGCCTTTCCCCATGGGAATTTTGCCTGTGTAGGGGGAAGGCTGGCCTATGGTCAGAATATTGCGAGGGTGTCTTCTGTCTGTCTGTTTCTCCATTAGCTATCTCATCTTCCTTCTCGCTCTAACTTTAACATATTTGTGTGTGTATGTGTGTGTATGTTTTTTATCTCTTCTTCTGTTTTTCCTAATTTTCTCATACTTTATTATATTTCATTATCCTTGTGTGAATATTTTACTTCCTTTTTTTGTATGTATGAGAAAAACCGCATTCCATGATATACAACAATGTACATGATAAAACTGAATAAAAATGGTTTTAAAAAATAAAAAAGAATATTGTGAGGGGGGGGGAGGATGGGGGGACAGTTGTTCACGCAAAAATCTCACCATTGGTAAACCTCATAGCTCTGACCGAGGAACATAATTTATATAAAAACTAACTAAATAAAAATTGTTTCATGCGCATCTTGAAATTTTCCACAGGTGTACTAATTATATAATGACATTATTTAATACAAGTGAATGGAACTTATGCAAGTGTAACTTGTGTATGTGAATTGATGCAAGTGTATGGTATGTATTGTGAAATTTATGCAAGTGTAGACGTGTGTGTATTGTAAATTTAAGCGCTTTGATTTGTTTTTGCAAGATATTGCCTATATAAATTCCATTTTATTATTATTAAACTTATGCAAGTGTATACGTGTATTATGAAAATTTCTGTAAGTGTTGATGTGTGTATTCTGAAATTTATGCAAGTGTATATGTGTGTATTTTTGAAATTTATGCATGTTGTTTAAAAAAATTTATGCAATGTGTATCTGGAAAAAAGTGAAGCAGTGCAAGTGCAAGAACACGTTTTCACTTGCTTTGATTTTTTTTTTTTCAATTTTTATTATTCTTTTTATATTGAGGATAATGGAATAAACGCTCATGTGCTTTATTACATCCAGTCCCATGTGTTATGCAGTTTTGTAAATCTTGTCATCTATTCCCACCGCACACAATGGCCTACTCTTACAAAAAGCAGGATTTAAGGTATGCACAAGATGTTCTGTGTGCATTCGCACACGGGCCTCGGTTTAAAGTCTCATCCGAAAGACGTTTGGGAGAGCAGAGTCAGCACTGATGTTAACCCCAGGGGAAAAATCCCCTCGACCGGGAATCGAATTTTTTTCCCTGGAGTTTTCAGCACTGCTGGCTCCCCCCCCCCTAAAGTCTGGGATGGGACGTAAACCCAAAGCCTTGTGTGCAAACACACACAGAGCATCTTGCACATATGTTGAAAACTGTTCTGCCCTTTATTTTATTTATTTATCCTTCTATATCAAGGATAGTAGAATAAGTACTTATGTCTTTTTTCATCCAGTCCCTGTGTGTATGCAGTTTTGTAAATCTTGTCTTCTGTTCCCCCCACCGGCACACGATGGCCTAGTCTTTACGAATAGCGGAACAAGATATAACGTGTGTGCAAGATGTTCCGAAGCCTTGTGTGCAAACCACACAGAACATCTTGCGCACATTTGAAAACTTTTTTAAACCTTTCAGAAGAGTAGACCATTCTGTGCTGGTAGGTACTGACGACTTTTTTTTCTTTTTTTTTTCCAAATGCTTGCTCATATGTGTTCGTGTTCAGACGCCATTTTTAAGGTGAGAATGCTGGTGGGTAGAAACAGTTGCATATATGCAAAACCTCACCACTGGCCAACCTTGGAGCACTTGCACATAAGCACCTACAAACAAGGGTGTCATTTTTTTTTTTGGGGGGGGGATAGGAGTATCGTTCAATGGGCATGCTCATTTATTTGATTTATTCTTTTATAATCGAGGATGATGGAATAAGCACTCTTGTGCTTTTCTTACATCCAGTCCCTGTGTGTATGCAGTTTTGTTAATGTCATCTGTTCCTACCGGCACACAATGGCATACTCTTACGAAAAGCTGAACAGGATTTAATGTGTGCACAAGATGTTCTGCATGCGTTCGCCACGGGCCTCGTTTAAAGTCTCATCCAAAGGACTTGTGGGGAGAGTGGAGTCAGCACTGATGTTAACTCCAGGAGAAAAATCTCCTCGACCGGAATCAAACCCGGTCGTCAAATTGCCAGCGCAATGTTCTGACCACTAGGCTATCCCGTCCCCGTTGGTTTATTTACTAAGAGCACATCATACATCTGTCCTCTGAAAACTGCCCTTGGCTTTTCATTCAATGGTGTGCTCATTTCTCTCTCTCTCCCCCTCTCTGTCTGTCCGTCTGTCTGTCTCTCTCCCTCTGTCTGTCTGTCTGTCTGTCTGTCTCTCTCTCTCTCAAACCTTCACATCAACACTCAGTAAACTACCCTTGGCTTTTCATTCAATGGGCATGCTCATTTATTCACCAACAGCACATACATACATACATACTTGTGTCCTCGGTAAACTCAACTCAACTTCCCTTGGCTTTTCAATATATGTGGGTTTTTCTAATTTCATACACATAGGTCATGGTTGGCAGCATATCAATGAAACATAACATTCCAATAAATATTTGGTGTGGAATAATCTGCATGAACAAACCATGATGAATCAATCGTAAAAACATTTCCAGCAGATGAACTACTTTTTTTTTTTTTTAAATTGAGGATAACAAAAGTTATGTACATCGCCAAAATCAATACGGAATGATTCTCTCCAGTTTGAGTCAACGAAAAAATGCTTCCTCCACCCACCTCCCAGCATTAGGGCTGGGCTTTATCCTCCTACCATATCTAAAAGGTAAGGTAAAGGTAAAGGTGTCCCATAACCTAGGCGGTCGTAGGGGAGCGAGGCATCAGAGACCTCAGCTTCTCTAGGGGGCCAGCATATTGAGGCAGTGGCGCCCATCTCCTCTCCCTCGCTGCTTTACCTTCCCTGACCCTAAAGAGGGCAGGTACCCATTGACAGCTGGGTGAACTGGAGGACTGTACTGAAGCCAAGGCGCCCAAACGATCACCCATCCAACTGGTAACCACGCTCGACGCTGCTTAACTTTGTCTGGGGAAAGCGAGCGCTCTGACCACTGAGCTATGCTGCCCCCTCACCTGCTTACAGACAAAAAATAAAATCCCCAAGCTTACAAGATAAAAAAAAACACGACCTCTTCACCACGCTATTTAAAAAAACACCAAACACACGAAAAAATTTTCTTACTTAAAATGATCTCTAAAAAAATCTGAACTGTAAAACAATACAACACCACCTCCGTTAAAATGGTCCGAGCATGAAATTAAAAGGTCAGCTAAAAGTTCAACATTTTTCTCGAAGCATAAAAACCAGGAGTCTGTTCTTCCAGCAGTGTGTAACTCCCTAAATCAGAAATCTCCACTGGGACATTAATTTAATCACAACAACGACAACAAAAGCAGTGTGTCCCCTCTTTCACAGCACACAAATCCAACATCACTCAGTCAAGAGTGCTATATTTAGAATGCCCCTTCCTTTTCCCATATTGAGGGGGCGCCCATCTCCTCTCCCTCGCTGCTTTACCTTCCCTGACCCTAAAGAGGGCAGGTACCTGTTTACAGCTGGGTGAACTGGGGGACTGTACTGAAGCCAAGGCGTGCAAACAAATGGTCACCCATCCAACTGGTAACCACGCTCGATGCTGCTTAACTTTAACTTGACTTGGGGAAAGCGAGCACTCTGACCACTGAGCTATACCGCCCCACAGTGACTACTACACAAAGTTATGCAAAGAATAGGAAGACAGGCTACCTCCCCCCCCCTCCCTTCTATCGGTTAAAAAAGAAAAAAAGAAACTGGATGGTAACTACTAAACAAATTTATAGGTCACCCCCGCCACAAGTTCGTTTCCATTTCTGGCTGACACTCGTTTCTTTTGTCTTTTGATAAACTTGTACTGAGTCTGCAAAAAAAAAAAAAAAAAAAAAAGTTTGCTCTAACAAACGCACGTGCAGCACTTGGAATTCAGTCACAATTTAGCAATTACAACAGTCTTCTTCTCAAACAGTCTTGCATTATTAACTACAACAGTCTTCTTTTCAAACAGCCCTGCATCATTAATTTCGACAGTCCTGCATCATTAATTATGACAGTTTTTCTCAAACAGTCCTGCATTATTAATTATGACAGTCTTGCATCATTAATTACAACAGTCCTGCATTATTAATTATAACAGTCCTGAATCAATTACAAGTCCTGCATTATCATTAATTACAACAGTCCTGCATTATTAATTACAATATTTTTGCATTATTCATTACAACAGTCTTCTTACCAAATAACCACCTGAGATCCTAAAACACTAAGCACAATATGACCCCTCCCCCCCCCCCCCCCAATAAAAAAAAACCCCAACAAAGAACTTAAGTGACAAACTTCTACAAAACACAAACAAAAATGTACCTGATCTACACATGCACACACACACAAGCACACACACACTCTCTCTCTCTCTCTCTCCCCTCCTCTTCCTTCCTCCCCCTCTCCCCTCAAACCCACACAGATTTATTCCTGTTGCTGTAATCGCTGTCCCTGACTATGCCCTTGCTGCTGCTGCTGCTGCTGCAACCGTTGCTGTTGTTGCTGCATCTTTTGCTGTTCTTCTTTCTGCAACTGTTGCTGCATCTTCTGCTGTTCTTTCTGCAAACCGTTGCTGCTGCTGTTGCTGCATCTTCTGCTGTTCCTGTTGCTGCAACCGTTGTTGCTGCATCTTTCCTTGTTCTTTCTGCAACTGTTGCTGCATCTTCTGTTCTTTCTGCAACTGTTGCTGCATCTTCTGCTGTTCTTTCTGCAACTGTTGCTGTTGCTGCATCTTTTGCTGTTCTTCTCTCTGCAACTGTTGCTGCATCTTCCGCTGTTCTTTCTGCAACTGTTGCTGCTGCATCTTTTCCTGCTCCTGCTTCTGCAACTGTTGCTGCGCCATCAGAATCTTCTCCGCCGACTCCTTGCTGTAGCGAAACAACTCGTAATCTGTAAACACCGGCGGTGTCGGCACGCTCGACACAGCGACCCCTGAAGACGACGACGACCCCTTCTTCCTCGAAACAGGAGCCACCGGCACCACTGATGACGACGATGATGGTAATGATGACACAGGTTTGCTTTTCACCAAGAGAAGCTCGTCCGTGGTGTGGCAAGCCATGTGCCGCATCAGGCGGTTGTGAACCCTGAACCCTTTCCCGCATTCCTCGCAGATGAACCGCTTCTCGCCGGTGTGGGTGGTGCGGTGCAGCTTGAGGCTGGAAGCCGTGAGGAAGCCGGTGCCGCACTCGTCGCAGAGGAAAGACTTGATGCCGGTGTGGATCCTCTGGTGCCGCTTGAGCTGACCGCTCTTCTTGAAGGGGCGCTGGCACTCCTGGCACACAAAGGGCCGCTCTCCAGAGTGGATCTGTTTGGGATAAGATGAGAGAAGATGAGAGATGAGAGATGACAGAGGGTGGAAGGGGGGAGGGGGGAAAGGAGGGAGAGAGAGAGAAGAGAGAGTGTGGTTTAGGTTTTGGTAGAAGTTTTTTTTGTTAGCTGGGTTTGGTTCATCTTCTAGTGTCTATCTTTCTTTTTCTTTCTCTCTCTGTCTCTTTCTCTCTGTCTGTCTCTCTATCTGTCTCTCTGTCTTTTTCTCTCTCTCTGTCTCTCATTATCTTGTGATCTCTCTCTCTCTCTCTCTCTCTCTCTCTCTCTCTCTCTCTCGTCTCTCTCTCCTCTCTCTCTCTCCTCTTTGTAATCTCTCTCACCAGCTCAATGCTTTCACCACAAGACTATCCCCCCCCCCCCCCCCCCCCCCCCCCCCCCCTATTTTTTTTTTTTTTTTTTTCATTACTTCAGAAAATACTGTAACACAAGTCTTATTTCTTTGTGGCTGCTTTTAACCCTCTTAGTCCCAAACACAAACCACCACACAACAGAAACAACCATCACCACCACCCCCCAACCTCCCCCACCACCACCACACCCTCTACACAAACAGCCTGCATATATACACCTTTACGTCACCTGTAAATGCAGGTTGAATTTCTTCAGCTGGATGTATCAAAAACCAAAAAAACAAAACATCACACAAACCACCTCACAACGGAACCAACCACCACCACCACCTACCACCACCACCCCACACCCCACCCCACACACAAAACACAACCTGTATATATATATATACATATATACACCTGTACACCTGCCCCCCCTCACCTGTAAATGCAGGTTGAACTTCTTCAGCTGGATGAAGGCCTGCTGGCAGTGAGGGCACTTGTACTTGTCACTGTCGTTGTGCGTCAGCAGGTGCTTTTTCAGGTCTGCGTTCCACTTGAAGTCGTCCCCACACTCCTTGCACATGTAGGGCCTCTCCCCGGTGTGGATGCGCATGTGCACACGCAGCCTGTTGGCGCGCGGGAAAGACGCCCCGCAGTGCTTGCACACATGAGGTTTGAACCCCGTGTGTGTGCGGCGGTGGATGAGCAGCGTGGAGTGTTGCGTGTAGGACGCACCGCACGTCTCGCACACGTGCGGGCGCCCCCGCTGTGCGTGCGCGCGTGGTCACGCAGGTCACGCGCCTTACGGAATGCGGCCCCACACTCGGGGCAGGGGTGTTTGCGCGCGGGGTCGTGACCCAACACGTGCATGCGCAGTTTGGAGGCTTGTGCGAACCCTGCCCCACAGTGCGGGCATGTGTGGCGTTTCACCTCTCCTAGTCCGTTTCTTCCGTATCTCGCGTCCCCCCCCTCCCTCTTCACCCCCCCTCCCCCTCTTTCTCCTCAGGGCGGGTGTAACCCTCGCAGCCTGTCAGGTGTTCTTTCAGTTGCTCCCCGTCGGCGAAGTCGTCTCCGCAGCGTAGACAGATACAGGAGCGGAAGGCGGTGTGTTTGGCTTTGTGCATCTTGAGGGCGAAGAAGGAATTGAAGACGGCCTGGCAGACTTTGCAGGCAAAGAGGACGTGGCACTGTTCCTCCATGTCTGCCTCTTTTCCGGTGTTGTTTGGTGCTGGTGGTGGTGGGGTCAAGGTCGAGGTCATGTCCTTGGAGAGGTTGAGGGTTGGGCGAGAGGAGGTGTCGATGATGCGGGTGGTGGTGGTTGTTGTGTTAGGTGGTGGTGGTGGTGGTGTTGGTGTCGTTGTTACCTGTGAATTGAACGATTGGTTGAAATGTGTATAGTACAACCACGCTATCAGAGATTGTGTATTAACAATACCAGCCATAACAACTACACTTGCAGAAATCGTATATCAACCATAACAGCAATGACAGCCACGCCATTTCAGATCATATATTAACAATAACAGCCACACCTGCAGAAATCATATATTAACAATAACAGCCACACCTGCAGAAATCATATATTAACAATAACAGCCACACCTGCAGAAATCATATATTAACAATAACAGCCACACCTGCAGAAATCATATATTAACAATAACAGCCACACCTGCATAGATCATATATTAACAATAACAGCCACACCTGCAGAAATCATATATTAACAATAACAGCCACACCTGCAGAAATCATATATTAACAATAACAGCCACACCTGCATAGATCATATATTAACAATAACAGCCACACCTGCAGAAATCATATATTAACAATAACAGCCACACCTGCAGAAATCATATATTAACAATAACAGCCACACCTGCAGAAATCATATATTAACAATAACAGCCACACCTGCAGAAATCATATATTAACAATAACAGCCACACCTGCAGAAATCATATATTAACAATAACAGCCACACCTGCAGAAATCATATATTAACAATAACAGCCATAACATAAATTAAATCTTTTTTTTTAATTATATACACTGACAAATCAAATTAAATCATATTTTTTCGTTTATACACACTAGCAAATCAAATTAAATCTTTGTTTTTTTTTAATTATACACACTGACAAATTAAATTAGATCCTTTTTATGATTTTGATGATAATGAATAAGCATTCATGTGCAACACAATAGAATACAAAACATCACAAAAACTTGACAACACATCACTACACTTTGCACGACAACACAACACAATACAAACCATCACAACACTTTACACAACAACACAACACAACATAATACATCACAACACTTTACAGGACAATACACAACACTTTGCACGACAACACAACACTCTACATGACAACACAATATAACACTTTACATGACAATACAATGTACCACTTTACACGACAACACAACACTTTACAAGACAACAAAATACAACACGACACAACACTTTACAAGACAAACACAACACAACCCAACCCAACCCAACCAAACCCAAACACAGCAGTTCTCTCTCTCTCTCTCTCTCTCTCTCTCTCTCTCCACACACACACCCCACACACACTCACCGAGGCAGAGGGCGACGACCGCTCACTGCTAACCGGAACACACAGCGATTCCTGCACATCAGCCTTCACCCTCCCCACTCCCCCCCTCCCCCCCCTCACCGCTGTCACCTCCGTCCCCCCCTCCCCCACCCCGACCCTCCCCGCCTCTCCGGTTCTCCAGCAGAGGGGAGGGAACCCTGCCTCTCCCCCCTCCCCCTCCTCCTCCCCCCCCTCCACCTCTATCTTGATTTCCTGTTTCACGTTCACCAGCATGGGTGTGGGGGGGAGGGGGGGGGAGGAGAGGACGGGGCAAGGGGAGGCCACTTCTACGTAGACTTCCGGTTCCTGAGAGTTCTCTTCCTTTGGTGAGTCGTCATCATCATTGTCGTCTTCGTCGGCATCTTCGATTTCGGTGTCGCCGCCGTAGTCTTCTGCTTCGTCTTCATCTTCATCCATCGTTTTTTCCTCATCGTCCAAACTTCCGTCGTCTAAACTTCCGTCGTCTCTGTCTTCATCCAGTTCTCTGTCACGCACATCTTCGTCATCATCGTCATCAGATCGTCGTTCTTTCTTCACAACATCTTTCTTCATCTTCTTCTTCTTCTCATCATCATCTCTCTCTCCCTTGCCCTCTTCCCCCCTCCTCCTCTTCCTCTCCTTCTGCTCCTCTTCTTTCGGTTTCTGCGGGCCAATCTTGACCTTGGCAACCTTGGTTTTGCGGTGGCTGGGGGGCTCGTCGTGGTGCAGTCTGCGATGGTTGGTCAGATGGCGTGGGATGCTGAAGCGCGCGCCGCATTCCTCGCATACCACAGCGCGGTCTGACTTGTCGTTGTGGACGCGCATGTGACGTCGGAGTTTGTCTGCTTCCAGAAAGGAGGCTCCGCATTCCTCACACCTGTAAAGGATGGAGGAGAATGGTGAACGAGCCTGTGAATGATAACGTGGATCTGTGTGTGTGTGTGTGTGTGTGTGTGTGTGTGTGTGTGTGTGTGTGTGTGTCTGGTCTGGTCTGGTCTGGTCTGGTCTGGTCTGGTCTGGTCTGGTCTGGTCTGGTCTGGTCTGTCTCTGTCTCTCTCTCTCCACACACACACACTCACACCCCACCCTTACACACACACCCCACACCCCCACACACCACACACCCACCCCTCCCTACACACCCCACACACACACACCCCTCCCCACACCCACACCCCATCCACTCACACACACCCCAAACCCCACACTCCACACCCCCACACCCACCCCACAACTCCCCCCCCTCCACTCCACCCCACCCTCACCCCCCCTACACACACCTCCCTCCCACCCACCCACCCCAACCCCTCCACCCCCCCCCCCCCTCCCCCCACACCCCCAACCCCCCCACCACAGCCCTCACCTGTGCGGTTTTTCCCCGGCGTGTCTCTGCATGTGTGCGCGGAGGTGGTAGACCTGGGTGAAGGTGGCAGGGCAGAAGGCGCAGGGGAAAGGTCGCTCCCCAGAATGCAACAGCACGTGACGACGCAGCTTGCAGGGCCGGTTGAAGCTGGCCCCACACTCCCCACACTTGTTGCGCTTCTCCTCGTCCTCCACTGTCTCCTCCCCCCTCGCTTCTGCCAGGTGCTTTGCCTGTGTGTGGAGAGACAGAGAGATAATATATATATAGGTAATACAGAGAGAGAGGAACAGGTAATACAGAGAGCTGAAGCTGGCCCCACACTCCCCACACTTGTTGCGCTTCTCCTCGTCCTCCACTGTCTCCTCGCCCCTCGCCTCCGCTAAATGTTTGGCCTGTGGGATAGAGAGAGGAGGAACAGGTAATAATGATGGGTCAGTTTGGGCTGTGTTAAGAGAGAGAGGAATGGGAGGAATAGTGATGGAATAGTTTTATGAAAGAAAGAGAGGAACAGGTAATACAGAGAGGTGAAGCTGGCCCCACACTCCCCACACCTGTTCTGCTTTTCCTCGTCCTCCACTGTCTCCTCCCCCTCGCCTCGGCCAGGTGTTTGGCCTGTGTGGTGAAAGACAGATAAAGGTAATAAAGAGAGAGAGGAACAGGTAATACAGAGAGAGAGGAACAGGTAATGAAGAGAGAGAGGAACAGGTAATACAGAGAGAGAGGAACAGGTAATACAGAGAGAGAGGAACAGGTAATACAGAGAGAGAGGAACAGGTAATGAAGAGAGAGAGAGGAACAGGTAATGAAGAGAGATGAAGCTGGCTCCACACCCCCACACCTGTTGCACTTTTCTTCGTCCTCCACTGTCTCTTCTCCCCTCGCTTCTGCTAGGTGTTTGGCCTAAGTGTGGAAAGAGAGAGAGAGAGAGAGAGAGAGAGAGAGAGAGAGAGAGAGAGAGAGAGAGAGAGAGAGAGAGAGGAGGGAGAGAGAGAGAGAGAGAGAGGGGGGGGGAGAGAGAGAGAGAGAGAGAGAGAGAGAGAGAGAGAGAGAGAGAGAGAGAGAGAGAGAGAGAGAGAGAAGAGAGAGAGAGAGGAATAGGAGGAATGATGATGGGTTTGTGGAAAGAGAGAATGGGTAACACTTCCCCCCCACATACACACATACGAACACACCCTTCACACACACACACACACACACACACACACACACACACACACACAAACACAAACTGCATACACAGGGACTGGATGTAAAAAAGCACAAGAGTGCTTATCCCATTATCCTTGATGTAAAAGAATAAAATAAAAAATATATAAAAATTTACTTTTTAAAAAATTCCACCCCCCACACCCCCCCACCCCCTTCCCCCCACCACACCCACCCCACACCACACCCACCCCCTACACCCACACACACTCACCCTATGCCTCTTAAAAGCGCTCCACCAGCCAAACACCTTGCTGCAGTCCTCACACCTGTAGGGGCGGCCCCCCGTGTGCCCCCTCATGTGCTTCCTCAGGTGATGGGCGTTGCTGAAGGAGGCCCCGCACTCCTCACACCTGAACACGTTGTCGCCGCGGTGCGTCATGACGTGGTCACGCAGGTACGTCTGCCGGCTGAAGGCAGCCCCGCACTCGTCGCAGATGAACAGCCGCTTGCCGCTGTGCGTGCGCATGTGGCGCTTGAGGTTGCACGCTTCCAGGAAGCAGGCTCCACACTCGGCGCACAGGTGCGGGCGGTCTTGCTTGTGCGTGACCATGTGCCGGCGCAGGTTTCGCGGTTCCACGAACGCCGCGTGGCAGGTGTCGCAGGTGAAGGGTTTGTCTCCCTTGTGGCGTTGCAGGTGCAGCTTGAGGTTGTGTTCGCGCAGGAAGGTGGCGCCGCATTCGGGGCAGATGTGCGGCTCACGTTCCGCTTTGGGGGGTTTCGTTTTGGGTGGTTTTGTTTTTGTTGTTGTTGTTGTTGTTGTTGTTGTTGTGGTCGTTTTCTCGGGTTTTTCTTTGCGTGGTCGTTCTTTGCGGGGCGCGCCTCGTTTGCGGTTCTTCTTGGTGTTTTTTTCTGCCAGTTCCTGAAAGGAAATGTCTAACATATACACAGTCAGTTCCTGGTCTGTTGTTTTTATTTTGTCCAGGGGAGTTTTTTTTGGGGGGGATGTTGGGTTTTTTTAAATAAGGTAAAAGCACAGCTGTCAGTTTTCCCTACTTTCAGCTCCTCACAGGGGCTAATTAATCCATCCCATCCCACTCCAAGAGTGCTGCATGGCTTCCATCTCACATTCCACTGTCCTCCTCCATGTTGCTCTTGGTCTTCCTCTCTTTCCCAGACAGGCAAGACAAAGAGAGGAAGACCAAGAACATGGAGGAGGACAGTGGAATGTGAGATGGAAGCCATGCAGCACTCTTGGAGTTCATTGACCAGGCTGGCCCAGGATAGGCAGAGGTGGAAAGTCTTTGTTGCTGCCCTACACACCACTGGGTGTAAAGGAGGAGGAGGAGGAGAGGAGGAGGAGGAGAGAGGAGGAGGAGGAGGAGGAGGAGGATCCCAGCCCAGATGGGGGCCAGCTGGTGCTAAATTTATAGCAAGAATTGACTACACTTGGACTAGGTAAAAGGAAAGGGCGCACTAAATATAGCACTCTTGACTGAGTGATGTTGGATTTGTGTGCTGTAAAAGGTAAAGGTGTCCCATAACCTAGGCGGGTCCGTAAGGGAGCCAGGCATCAAAGACCTCAGCTTCTCTTCTTCTTCTTTCTCATGACCAGAACGGTCATGAGGAGACATGAAGAACGATTCTGCAGCCAGCCGTCGCCATCCAGCCCTGTCCTCCGTCTTCCGAAATGAGTGTTGGACAAGGGAGAAGTGTTGGACAGCTTCTCTAGGGCCCCAGCATATTGAGGGCAGTGGCACCCATCTCCTCTCCCTCCCTGCTTTAACCTTCCCTGAGTGACCCTAAAGAGGGCAGGAACCCATTAACAGCTGGTGAACTGGGGGGACTGTACTGAAGCCAAGGCGCGCAAATGGTCACCCCCATCCAACTGGTAACCACACTCGACGCTGCTTAACTTGACTTGGGGGAAAGTGAGTGTCTCTGACCACTGAGCTATCCCGTCCCCAAATCCATAGAGGAAAGAAAAAGGTATAGCAGGTGTCCCATACACACTCCAGCAATGAAAAAAAATTAAAAGGTTTAGCCTAGTAGGTCAGAACATTGCGCACAGCAAATTTTGACAACTCATGTTTCGATTTTCCAGTTCGAGGGAATTTTTTCCCTGGAGTTAACATCAGTGCTTGACTTCCACTCTCCCCAAAAGTCCTTCGAATGAGACTTTAAAACCGAGGCCCCCGTGTGTGAACGCACACAGAACATCTTTGCGCACACGTTAAAATCTTGTTTCGTTTTTTGTGAGACTAGGCTATTTGGTTGCCAGTAGGAACAGATGACAAATTGACAAAACAGCATGCACATAAGGACTGAATGTAAAAAAGCACATGAATGCTTATTCCACTATCCTTGATATAAACAAGACCTTGCACACCCCTTACTTACTGATTTCAGTATTTTCATGGCAATTTTCAGTATTTTTCACCAAGTTTTCCAGTATTTTTTTGCGCGTTGTTCGTGACAACAAAACTTTTTCAACAATGAAGCAAAAACGTCTTTTTTTTAAATTGGGTTTTTTGTATCTGTATTTGTTTGCTCATCCCCCTTCCAATTTCTGTCCATTGTACAAAAGCTCAATAAGCTTTTTCTTTTATCAACTAGCAAATCTGGACAGGTCTAACGACTTCATAAGTGATGTAATATACAGAGTGTAGAATTGGGAGGAAAAAAAAAAAAGAGGAAATTAAGCCGGGGTCCAGGGGGCCGCTTAGGCCCCCGGTGGGGTGCAGGAGCAAAGCCCCGCTGGGGGGGCCCCAGGGGGGGGGGGCGAAGCCCCCCGCCAAAAAACGATTTTTTACCACATTTTAAAGGCAGTTTTTGGAGGCCCCTCTCCAGGCACCATTTTGTGCAATGGTGAGGCGTGTGTGTGGTGTGTGTGTGTGTGTGTGTGTGTGTGTGTGTGTGTGTGTGTGTGTGAGAGAGAGAGAGAGAGAGAGAGAGAGAGAGAGAGAGAGAGAGAGAGAGAGAGAGAGAGAGAGAGAGAGAGAGAGAGAGAGAGAGAGAGAGAGAGAGGAGACAAAAGGCAAGGCAAAGGCAAGGCAAGGCAAAGTCTTTTATTCGAGGATAATAGATAAGCACACTCAGTGCTTTTTTTTTACATCCAGTCCCCGCCCTTTTTCAGGGATACATCAAGTTGAAAAGATACTAAACAATAAAGCTTTACCCCAGTACCAAACAACACACATGATAAGGTAAATAAAAAAAATGCACTCAATCAGAAGACAAAAATCTGAAGTCACAATAAAAAATTTTGATTATGGAAGAATAGAAAAGTGTTTTAATAGTAAGGAGCAAACAAGAAAACTAGATAAATAAACAACTGAAAAACATCAAACCCCCACCACCACCTGTCAAAAGTTATACAAAGTGACAAAAAGTCATACAATTGGATAAAAAAGGGGGAAAAATTTTAACTAATATCCTTATTGGAGGGGGGGGGTAGAGAATACTAACAATAAAAATGTAAATAAAATAAAAAATTTAAAATTTAAAAAAAAAAAAAAAAAGTTACATAAAACATCCTAGATGTTTTCAAGAGAATAGAGAGAGAGAGGAGAGAGAGAGAGAGAGAGAGAGAGAGAGAGAGAGAGAGAGAGAGAGAGAGAGAGAGAGAGAGAGAGAGAGACAAGGCAAGGCAAGGCAAGGCAAAGTCTTTTATTCGAGATAATAGATAAGCACTCATGTGCTTTTTTTACATCCAGTCCCCGCCCTTTTCAGGGATACATCAAGTTAAAAATATACTAAACAATAAGACTTTACGCAGTACTAAACAACATACAAAATAAAGGACAGAGAGAGAGAAAAGAGATCAATACACTCTCTGGTGAAGATTTAAGAAGATCCTATGCCTTTCTCATTTTATTTTTAATCTGATTTGGGAGTGGACTCACCATGACAGTTTGCATGGCCAGAAAACAAGTGCTATGTATGTGTGCGCTCTGCTGCTGTCCATACAGCACCAAGCGGAAGCCGTGTTCGGTACGATATAACTTCAGAGCGAGTCTTGATGAAAACTTCAAAACAAGTCACTTGCCGTTTTAACGATCAACTGATTTTTCGAAGATGCGAGAAATTTTACTGTTCCATGATTTTCCAAGAAATCAGCGCTTCTATAAATAAGAGCCGTGGTTTGCTATGTTTCCGACCGCATTCCAATTTTCGACACCACTTGCGAATAAAGTTCAACTTTCACTAGCGAGTAGCCTGATGCGAGAGACGTAGCGCAGGTTTCAAACCTTACCGCCAAAACGAACAGCCAATTTTGCTGCTTATGCATCTATATCCGCAACTGTACCTCTTTTAGCCCCATCCTGCCTGTTTAGCGTCATTTTGCATTCACTCCGCGTCTTTCTTTTGTTTATAAGTTGTATCATTTTGGTCTGTTTCTTCGCGAAAGTTTACACCACTTTCCGCCATTTTGTTTTAAAAGATACGTTGTGCGCATGCGTCATCAGGGGAATAAGTAACTGAACGATAGGGCCTAGCAGACGACATAACGCGAGATGAACGGCATCGCTGAACGATAGAAGACGACGTTTTCGATTTCCGGATTTTTCGTTGACAAAAATCGGATTTTGATTAATAAAATCGTATTTCCGTATTTTCCAACTTTTTCCGAACAAATATGGAAAAATACGGAAGGTGCACAGGTCTGTAATAAAAGAGTAAATAAATAAATAAATAAGTAAAACACACACACACAATTACACACTTTAAACACTCACTGTGTCTTTGTCACACACACACACACACACACACACACACACACACAAACACACAACACACACACACACACACACACACCACACACACACACACACTAAACACATTATTATAAATCTTCTGTTTGCTGTTTGTGTTTTCCCCCTTCCTCCTTGATACCCCCTCCCCTCCCTCCCACCCCCCCCCTCCCCAAATTTTTTCTTTTTTGAGTGTGTGGGGGGTTTTTGTGTGTTTTTTTTTGGGGGGTTGTGTTTGTTTGTTTGCTTGTTTTTTGTTTGTTTTTTGCTTTAGTTTTGTTTTGTTTGTTTGTTTTTTCGTTTATTATGTTTGTTTGGTTCTCTGTTGCTTTTGTTTGTTTGTTAGTTTTTTTGTTAGTTTGAAT
>CM060349.1:6117904-6130404 GCA_030674155.1 Stramonita haemastoma
CCTCTCTCTCTCTCTCTCTCTCTCTCTCTCTCTCTCTCTCCCTCCCTCCCTCCCTCCCTCCCTCCCTCCTATCTTAAGGTCATCCGGCATCACTTAAAGTGGAAAGATTGAAGATTACAACTCAAGACCGACAGACTGACCTTGGTTGAGGGTGTAGAGGTTGGCGCCGTGTTGGGCGTGGGGCATGGGGATGGCCATCTGCCGGCCGTCCACCAACACATTGATGGGCATGAAGGGGGGCAGGGCTCCCTCCGGATAGGGGCCCCCCGCCATCCTGCATGGATAGAGATATATATATATAGATCAACACCATTTGTATCTTCTCTTTTTTATACCATTTACACCTGTCAGTTTCTCCCAACATACTCCCCCACCATCCTGCATGGATATATAGAGAGATCAACAGCATTTAAATTATCTTCTCATTTTTTTACCATTTACACCTCTCAGATTCTCCCACCATCCTGCATGGATATTATACATCAACAGCATTTTTATCTTCTCATTTTTTTTACCATTTACACCTGTCAGTTTCCCCCCACTTTCAGCTCCTCTCAGCTGTTAATTATTCCGTCCCAGCCCAGCCCAGCTGGTGCTAATTAATTATCGCAGCTGTCAGTTTCTCCCAACATACTGCGTGCAGTCAACACCATTTTTATCTTCTCATTTTTTACCATAATTTACAGCTGTCAGTTTCTGAACTTTCTCCCAACATACTCCCCCGCCATCCTGCATGCAATGAACAGCATTTAAATTATCTTCTCTCTTTTTTACCATTTACACCTGTCAGTTTCTAACAACATACTCTCCAGCCATCCTGCATGCAATCAACAGTGCATTTTGATATTGGTTAATGTCCTGTTTGTGTGTGTTTTTTTGTTGTTTTGTTTTGTTTTGTGTTTTTTTTTCCGCGATATTATGTTTACATGTTTACTGTTTTTAATGTATGGCTTGTACCCGCTTGAATTTCTCTTTCTATGAGATAATAAAGTGTTTTTGAACCTGAATTTGAACAGCATTTTTACCTTCTCATTTTTTTTACCATTGACAGCTGTCAGTTTCTCTCAACATACTCCCCTGCCCATCTTGCATGCAGTCAACACCATTTTTATATTGGTTATTGTCTTGTTTGTGTGTGGTTCTTTTTTGGTTTTGGTTTTTTGTTGTTGTTGTTTTTTTCCCGTGATGTTATTATGTTTACATGTTTACTGTTTTGAATGTATGGCTTGTACCCGCATGAATTGTGGTTTTGAATTTGAATTTGAAATGAACAGCATTTTTATCTTCTCATTTTTTTACCTTTTACACCTGTCAGTTTCTAACAACGTACTCCCCCGCCATCCTGCATGGATATAGATATCAACAGCATTTAAATTATCTTCTTTTTTTTACCATTTACACCCGTCAGTTTCTCCCAACATCCTGCATGCAATCAACACCATTTTTATCTCATTTTTTTTACCATTTACACCTGTCAGTTTCTCCAAACATACTCTCCAGCCATCCTGCATGCAATCAACTGTGCGTTTTAATATTGGTTACTGTCTTGTTTATGTGTGTGGTTCTTTTTTGGGGGGGGGTTTTGTTGGTGTTGTTGTTTTTCCGTGATATTATTATGTTTACATGTTTACTGGTTTTAATGCATGGTTTGTACCTGCTTGAATTTCTCTTTCTATGAGATAATAAAGTGTTTTTGAATTTGAATTTGAACAGCATTTTTATCTTCTCATTTTTTTACCATTTACACCTGTCAGTTTCTCCGCACTTTCAGCTCCTCTCACCTGCTAATTATTCCATCCCAGCCAAGCCCAGCTGGTGCTACTTAATTATAGCAGGAGCTGACCACACTTTGGATTAGGTGAAAGGAAGGGATTGTGTTTTTCTTCTTTTTCCTGTCTGCAACTGTATTTGTTTCCCTGTAAGAGAGGCTTTTTTTCTACAGAATTTTGCCAGGGACAACTCCTTTGTTTCCGTGGGTTCTTTTATGTGCGCTAAATAATAATGTGTCACACACGGGACCTCAGTTTATCGTCTCATCCGAAAGACTAGCGCCCGGACCACCACTCATGGTCGACCACCACTCATGGTCTAATGGATGGGGGAAAAGTTTTGGGCCCAAATGGGATTCAAACCACTGCACACTCCAACCCGGACTTTTTGCTTTCTAGACAGGCGCGTTACCTCTAGACCACCGATCCACTTTGCTTTATTCGTTCTTCAGCACGGGCCACAGCTTCCAGATTCAACAATGGTAAGACTAAGCAAGGCCATTGTATGCCAGTGGGAACAGATGACAAGATTTACAAAACTGCACAAACACGGGGACTGGATGTAAAAAAGCACATGAGTGCTTATTACAGTATCCTTTATATTAAAGAATAAATATCAAATTTTAAAAATGCATAGTTACAACTGTTACTGCCCACCATGATGTATGTAAGTTAAGGTAACCACACTTCAACGTCGGGATTTCTACACAACATGTGACACCAGTAAGCATTTGGGGCTTCACAACATTTTTACCTTCCATGTAATACCGGCATGCAATGGCTTACTTTTCCCACAGGCAGAGCAGGTTTTAAAATGTCCACCAAAAATTCTGCATCCCTTCTCACACTGCATCACACGAGAAAGCCCCAAAGAAAATCATGGAAAAATTAACCAAGGTTATTTGTCTTTGATTGTTTTAGAAGTCAATTTTCTTGATTTTTTTTGTGAGGGCAGGATGAAAAAATGTGTAAACTTAATCTTTTACCGTCAATAAAGATCATTTTGACTTGACTTCATCTAGAGCTATCAAATAATAAATTTTACATTGTGAACAGCAGTCTTTTGGATGAAATTCTGTTGCACAATGAAAACTGTTGCTGTTTGTCATATCATTGTTATCATTCTTGTTATCAGTGTTGTTATTTTTAAGATGCATGTGTATATTTTCTTCCTCCTGGGCCCAGAAGTAAAAGAAACTTTAGATTTATAAAAGAATACCCACTTTCACACTTTTATACCAACTATGGAAAATTCCCCTTCGGATCCTACCCATTTCCATTCTGTTTACGGTTGTCTTTGTGTCCGAGGCCCAAGTTCGAAATTCTTGCAAATGCGCACAGCTACTCATACTGGGTGTTGTTCAAAGGGACTAACAAAACCATACCACTTCACAACACCTCTCAGCTAAATCCACAGTTCATTTTCCTCTTCGATCTGCACCAAATTCACAAAAATGCTCTCGTAACATAAATTTTGCAAATGGGCTCGCTCTGAACTGGCACGACGTGCGGTGGACAAGTGGTCGCGATCTATTGCCAGTCTCCTGTGCGGTAGTGAGTTTAACCGACCTACGGGTGTCCGTGACAGGGAACACACCTTAAACTGTATCGGGCGTGATTTCTGCCCCATTTGACGCTCTAAATGCTGAGAAAACTTGGAAAACTACTTACATCTGTGTCGCCATCAGCGAGTCATTGGACGCCATGTTGGGACTGTACGGCTTGATCGATGGCCCAGTGGCGATCCGTGCCAGTTTGGGAACTTGTACCGATTTGGGAATATTGTTGTTGTTGTTGTTGAAATTATATTATAGTCCCAGTGGAAGTGCTCCGATGTAGGGACTGTTGTAGACAGAAGCCAGAAAGTCAGAAGGTCTCTCACTTCAGCGCTTCGGGCCACCACAAAAATAGAACAATTCTTATGCCGATTTGGGAGTCTGTCACGGTTGACAGAAATAGGGCCTAGCCTAAGTCACTACTAGGCCTAAGTGGCATACATTTTGTTTATTTATTTATTTATTTATTTTATTCTTTTATATCGATGATAACAGAATAAGCAATCATGTGCTTTTTTTCATCCGGTCCCCGTGTGTATGCAGTTTTGTAAATATTGTCATCTGTTCCCACCGGCACACGATGGCCTACTCTTACGAAAAGCGGAACAGGATTTAACGTGTGCGCAAGATGTTCTGCGTGCTTTCGCACACGGGGCCTCGGTTTAAAGTCTCATCCGAAGGACTGTTTGGGGGGGCGGAGGGGGGTGTTGGTGGTTTTTTGGTTTTTTTTTTGTTGTGGGGGGGGGGGGGGGGGGTTAGTTTTTGGCTTTGTTTCTTGGTTAGGTTTGGCGTTTGCTTGTTTTGTTTTAGGTACCAGTGCCCTTTTTGTTTTTGTTTTGTTTTGTTTTTGTTTTATTGAGACAGAGACAGACAGACAGACAGACAGACAGACAAACAGGCAAGGCAAGGCAAGGCAAGGCAAGGCAAATTCTTTTATTTCGAGGATAATGAATAAGCACTCGTGTGCTTTTACATCCAGTGCCCGTTCTTATCAAGGATAAGATCAAGATTTTTTTAAAAATTTAAAACCCTCTTACTTAATAACAACAACAATAATGATCCAAATACCATGAACCATATCAAGTAGCAAACAACAGACAAGAAATAAAGACAGAAATACAATAATAAGGTTGTTTTTTTTAATGCACTCATTCAGAAACGAAAATAAAAAATAGATTATTTTGATTTTTTAAAAGCACTAATAATTACAGAGTAAACAAGAGAATATAATGAGGTAAAGGACTGAAAACATCAACACACCACCATATACCAACAGAATAGGTTATATAAATCATTACATTTTGATAAAAGGGGAAAACACACACACACACACACACACACACACACACACACACACACACACACACACACACACACACACACACACAGGTTCTCGGGAATGTCATCAATAAACTTCATTCTAAAGGAAATATATGCCTTGAATTTGAAATAAAATCATGTAACGGAAACACAGAGGAATGTATCCAATGTAAGGCACATATTTTGGGACATTATATATATATATATATATATATTATATATATATATATATATATATATATATATATATATATATATATATATATATATATATATATTATAATACCTTAATCAATCTTGTGACTATGGTCATAAAAATCACGTTCATAACCATATCGTAATCATGGACATTGTTATTCAGCTTACTTAAAAGGATCATGAATTAAAAAGCTTTCCCAAAATCAATGACAATCGACACCTGATTAAAATCGAGTACAAAATATGAATAGAACATTTCTCAATATGGATGGTAAACATGTTTAGACAATAGGTGACACATTCAGAGAGAGAGAGAGAGAGAGAGAGAGAGAGAGAGAGAGAGAGAGAGAGAGAGAGAGACAGACAGACAGACAGACAGACAGACAGACAGACAGACAGACAGACAGACAGACAGACAGACAGACACAGACAGACAGACAGACAGAAAGGTGCACATACATCCCAGATCTTGCGGGCATACTCTACACTTGCAAACACCCAGTCATTCATGAACACAACTAATTAAAAAATATTTTAAAAATTAATATAAAAAGACCTTCCTCAAACATTCTTAATTCCAGCCATGTTACTTACAGCCAGAAAACACCCCGAATAAATAAGTGCAATACATCATCTTGTAAGTTTTCAAGAAGAGGGAGTTGTACAAAGCTTGTATTTTTTCTCAAGAAAGTCAGTTGTGTAGTCAAGTACCAGTGGTATGTGCTCACCACTTGATTTCTAAACTTTAAAAAAATCTATTTTGTTATAGGGGTGTTATACCACACAGGGGAAATGGAAACGATGTTTGTTACAAAAAATGATTTTGTTGATACTCTTAAAAAATCAAGAAAAATGCAACATTTTCTTCCCTCATTTAGATGGACAAGTTTGGATTTTATTTCACATAATTCTAATAACAGTACTTCAGTTGCGTTGCAATTTTATCCACACCATCCTACATTTACAGTTCAGATTCTAGAACAAGTTTAACTGGGCACGAGGCAAAAAGTAAGCTTTTTTGGTTTCGTTTTTTTGTAATGAAGTGTACTCATACAGCAGGGACACCACTAATAATATCCACAATCCAAATTCAAATAAAAACAAACAAGCTAAACTTCTACTACTGACAAATGGGGTTTCCAATTCACCATTTCAAGGGAGTAAAATCAATGTCTTTTTTGGACCAAAAAAAAAAATTCTAAGAGAATTGGTAAAACAAAAAACGTGAAAGGTTGCTAAACAAAATGTACACCTTTAAAAATGAAAGCAAAACATTGCAAATTAAAAGTGATATTTCAATACTTCATTTACCTCAATTTCAAAAAAAAAGTCGATTTTTATGAGTCAAATTTTGATTACAGCTGCAAATCCAGCAATTTTACACACATTTTAAAAAAAAAATACATCCAGAGAGCTTGACTTTCCATAACTTGAAAACAGGTTTGGCAATACATTATTTCTGATTCTGATTCCTGCCTTTGTCAAAGGCCAGTACATGACTAGATTTTATTTTTGTAATGGTTTTGATTCCACAATTTAAAAAAATAAAAGCAAAACCAATAAGCGCCCCCACACAGAGCACATTTAACAACTACTAGACTATCGCAGGAAGTCTTTCAGATACATACATTTTTCATCAGCTGTATTGGTGTAAAATCTGTTATCGATCTGCTAGCAGCAAATCCAGACACAGATCTGCCACCAATACACACTGACGTCATTTCAATGCAGAGGCAAGCATAAAGCCTGGTCCCTTGTGTTTTACATTGGAGGCCATTCCAAAAAAAAAAAAAAAAAAGAGAAAAGTGAAAGGCGCTTTCCCCACATATACTTCACACACTGTACATACAACTATTAACACCTCTGCCAATATCAAAGGCTATTGCAGGACTCGAGTTTTTTTTTTGAACTGACATTTCATTAAACCAAACTCTTGGCGACACTTAAAAAGATAAACAATTAGATTACATTTCTTGTATTCAATCTTTTTTTTTTTTAAAGGAAAAACATAGGCCTACTATTGATTTCTTGCATTCTATCTAATAATAAAAAAAAAATATATATATATATATATATATATATATATATATATATATATATATATATATCCCAGCTATTGTATTCCTTACACTATCTCATATCTTGCATTCTATCTGGTAGTCTTTCAGATGAGATAATACCCAGGTCCTATGTGTTACATATTATTTAGCACACATAAAAAACCCGGCAGGGACAAAGAGCTTGTCTATGGCAAAAGTATCAGAAAAGGCCACTCTGGTAGGTAACCAAATACAGCTGCAGACAGGAAAAAGAAAATAATGGGTAGGCGCTGCACTTGTGGCCATGCCCAGGGAGAGCAGCCTGAATTTCATGCAGAGAAATCTGCTGTGACATCAAGTGGTATAAACAAAATTAAATTAAAAAAAATTTAAAAACCTAAAAAATATAGGCCAACTAGTGTCTTTTTTGCATTCAATCACAAAACTAAAAAAATATAGGCCTATTATTGTATTTCTTGCATTCAAGCAAATAAACAAAAAAAGTATGAAAAATACAGTATTGTTTTTCTTGTAATCAATCTTATAAAAATCGAAAATTGCACCTTGCATTTTTTTTTTTATACATTTAACCCTTTAAAAAAAACAAAAAAAACACACACACACACAAAAAAAAAGCAACGAAAAACACTTTTGTATTTCTTGCATTTAATTTCATTTTTTTTTAATACTAAATAAATACTAATGTATTCCTTGCATTCAATTTCTTTTTTTTTTTTAAACAACATGAAAAATACACTATTGTATTTCTTGCATTCAACCTCATACAAAAAATAAAAAATATACTATGTATAAAAAATATTTAAAAACCCAAACACCATCTCTCTCTCTCTCTCTCTCTCTCTCTCTCTCTCTCTCTCTCTCTCTCTCTCTCTCTCTAATAATTATCAGAGCTGAACATGGATTACCACTCCTCCTATTGTATTTCTTGCTTTCAATGTCATAAAAAACAGAATATATAGACCAACTATTTTATGTCTTGCATTCAATCTTTTAAAAAAAAAAAAAAAGTATAAGCCAACTTTTCTATTTCTTGCATTCAATCTCACCAAAAAAAACCCTCCCCCCCAAAAAAAAAAAAAAAAAACAGGGGAAAAATATATGCCAACTTTTGTATTTCTTGCATTCAATCTAAAAAAATATATATATATATAAACAACAACTGAAAAATATAGGCCAACTATTGAATTCTTTGAATTCATCTCATTTAAAAACTGGAAAAATATAGGCCAACTATTGTATTTCTTGCATTCAATCTTATACATTAAAAAAAAAACACGTAAAAATAGACCAACTATTGTATTTTTTGCATTCAATCTTTAAAAAAAAAAAAAAAAAAACAACCCGAAAAATATAGGCCTACTATTGTAACCCTTGCATTTAATCTATAAAAAAAAGACAAATATAGGCTAACTATTTATTTCTTGCATTCAATCTTTTTTTTTTAACCCGAAAAATATAGACCTACTATTGTAGTCCTTGCATTCAATCTCGCAAAAAAAGAAAAATATAGGCCATCTATTTATTTCTTGCATTCGATCTTTTTTTTTGAAAACCCAAAAATAATTATAGGCCTACTATTGTCCTTGCATTCAATCTAAAAAAAGTGAAAAATATAGGCCATCTATTGTATTTCTTGCATTGAATCTTATATATATATATATAAAATTAAAACCCGAAAAATATAGGCCTACTATTGTAGTCCTTGCATTCAATCTAATATATTAAAAAATAAAAAAAACATTTTAAAAAAAACTAAAAAGGCCAACTATTGTATTTCTTGCTTTCAATCTCGCCAAAAAAACGCCCCCAAAATATAGGCCTATTGTATTCCTTGCATTCAATCTATTAAAAAAAAACAACACGAAAATGTAGGCCTACTATTATATTTCTTGCATTCAAACTTCTTTTTTTTTAGTATGAAAAATACACTTTTTTTTGCATTGGATCTCATAAAAATGGAAAAAATGCTCTATAATTTTGTTTTGTTATTATATTTAAACTTTTTTTTTAACCCAAAAATATTTTTTCTTGCATTCAATTTCATTTTAAAAAATACACTATTGTATTCCTTGCATTCAATTTCATTTTAACAAAACAAAAACAAAACAAACAAAAAAACACTATTGCATTTCTTGCATTCAACCTCATAAAAAAACTAAAAAATATACTATGCAAAAAAACCCCACCCAAACACCATCATGTTTCTCTCTCTCTCTCTCTCTCTCTCTCTCTCTCTCTCTCTCCTCTCTCTCTCTCTCTCTCTCTCTCTCCCTCCCTCCTTCCTCCTCCTCCTCCCCTAAAAAATTTAAAAGACAACCACCCCTCTGTCAAACATTTCTGCAAACACTAGCGTGCACATGTGCATACATGCCTGCGCTCATTTCTATCTCTTACACACTACCACTCTGACATTCCTTTCAATTCTGAAAACCTCAATTTACAAATGTACAAACACGCAATCACATTTCTTCAGTTTTCATCACATAAAGTCTAGAACAGTCTGTAAATACTAATTTTGCCTCCTGCAGAGAATTAAAAAAAAAACAAACAACTTTGGCATTCTTGTAATCGTCATAGGACCAAGTCAATTTTCTCTCACACTTTCTGAATCAATGTAAAGAAAAATGTTAAAAAAACAAAAAACATCAACATAAGACACTGGTGGTGGACCATACACCAAACATTCATCCAAAACAAGTAGCAATCATATCCCCGACTGCTTTTTTCACTTAAAAAACGCATGTTCAGGAGACTGGATGTAGTAGAGCCTATGGGGCTTATTGCTTTATCTTCGGGATAGAAATTGAGAACACACACGCATACAGGCACATGAACACACACACACACACACACACACACACACACACACACACACACACACACACACACAGAGTCTTTTTGCATTCCTACTGACCTAAACATACTTTCTACCCCACCTGTTAAATACCCCTGTCCTATAATACATCCCCCTCTCCCTCCCCCCTACACCCCCATCCCCTATTTTCTCCCCCCTCCCCTCCCCTCTTAATTTCCCCATTCTGCCATTCCCGATTATAAAATTGTGCATTTTTTTTTAAAATCTGCACCCCAATTTTTTTGTTTCGAAATATTTTTTTTTAATGTTTTTCCAAAACTGCCCCCCCCCCCTTCCCTATCCCCTATCCATCACTACCTATCCCCTATCGATGACCACCTATCCCCTATCCATCACTACCTATCCCCTATCCATCACTACCTATCCCCTATCCATCACTACCTATCCCCTATCCATCACTACCTATCCCCTATCCATCACTACCTATCCCCTATCAGCATTCACACATTCAGTCCTCATATGTAGCCTATTCCCACAGACCTTAACATCCTAACCACCTCCCCCCCTTCCTAACATCTCTTTCCTTAAAACTAACCCCTAATTCTCCATTCCAACCCCCCCCCCTCAACCCGGAATGGGGAAAGGGGGGGGGGGGTAGTAAAAGCACTATCCCCACCTTCTGGAAATTCTGTGCTAGGAATTCCCTCATTTCTGTCCTCATGTTTCTGCCTTGTTCCTGTTCTTTCTGTCTTCTTCTTGTCTATTTTCTACCAATTGGTCCATTTTCCTGCCATTTAAAATTTTTAAAAAGAGACAAACGATAGCGATTCTCTCCTACTCCGAAATCATAATTATGCCCCGGGCCTGCCTTGTCAGGCGCTTAACGGCAGCGCAACGCATTTTCGCTCATATGACAGACAACAGTAGTTGCTGTCAGAGTACAACACCGACGAAAAAGAAAAAGTTCTACAACCACCCCCAACCATTACGAGACCAAAATGTTTGGCCATAGTGTCAGCATGTACCAAGGAATCTACCTGCCATTTGTGTCCACATGAGGGACCAGGGTTAGAGTAACTGTAAAGGTTAGCTGTAAAGGGTTAGGGTTAGTGTTAAAGGTTAATATTGGGGTAAGGGTTGTCAGTCCGTTGGCTGGTCTGTCTGCATGCATGCATGTGGACACAAGAACAGGTAGACACTATGGTGTGTAGCTGTAGACACAACTGTATAGTTTTGTTTTTTTTATCACCGGATTAAAATTTTTGCATAGCTTAGGCTACGCAAAAAAAAAAGAAGTTTTATCAAATTGTTCTGATTACCAGCCCTATCAACATCAACAATTTTTGTTGTATTTTGGTGTACGGATTTTTAAAATAATAAATTTCCAGTTTTCAGCCAAGTCATTGAAGATCTTACATTTTTGAACAATTTTTCTCCCATTTTTATTAAAAAAAAAAAAAAAAAAAGGATTACACCCAAAATAACCCTGAAAGATTTTAAAAAAAAAAAAAAAAAAAAAAAAAAGTTATTCGCCGAAACTTAACCGCGTGAAAGCTATCAGCTAACCCCCCTCCCCTCTTTCTTTCCCTATCCCCACTGCTCCAAACGTGTATTTCTACCCCCTCCTCCCAACACCACTTTACCTTAAAATACAGCCACTACAAAAGTTATGTCCCCTCTTCACTACATCCCCCCCCCTTCCCCCTACACACACAGACACACAGACACACAGAGACACACACAGACAGACAGACAGACAGACAGACAGACAGACAGACAGACCACACACACACACACACACACACACACACACACACACACACACACACACACACACACACACACACACACACACACTGAGGTTCAAAATCATATAAATTGTCAGTATTTAAACCATTTGAAAGTATACACGGACGGATCTGTCTTAGAATCAGGCATGTGCGGGGCTGCATTCGTTATACCCGACTTAAAAGAAAAAAGACCTTTTTGTATGGGAAAAGGTTTTACAATATTCACTTCTGAATTGTTCGCAATTCTTATGGCGCTAAATTATATTTCAAATATTTCTCTTGCGATTTACAATGTCCTTTTTTGTGTTGATTCAAAATCAGTTTTACTGGCTTTAAAACATTGGGACTCTAAACTGAGAAATGTTATTTTTGAAATCAAGTTCCTTGTGCATTCTCTTGTTTCTAAAGGTATTGGGATAACATTTTGCTGGGTGCCATCACATTGCGGTCTTTACTGGAATGAATTGGCAGATTCTCTGGCAAAACGCGGTGCTTCAGAATGTACAAGTGACATAATGATTAATAGTATAGGTCTGCGTTTATCTTCATTTGAAATTATTTCAATTCTTGCAAACTCTGTATATTCAAAGTTTTTTAGATTTCACTTAAATCGTTTGTGTTGCCCACGAAATATAGAAATTATAATTCATAAATTACGTCTAAATGCTTGGAAAACTAAATATTCAAAAGATGTTTTCTGTACTTGTTCTGCTATTATATCAGTCCACCATATACTGTTTGATTGCCCTGTGCTCATTGCCTCGTATAAAAGCAAAGGGATAGATCTAAGGGAAAAATACGGAAATTTCCAAAGTGTTCTGTATGATTCCGAGTCGCATGTCCTAATATCAGTTGCAACAAGTATTTGCCAGTCACCACTAGGTCAGTTACTATAAATGAAATTGTATAAACTTATCATCATCCATTATTTTCTTTATCCTTTCACTTTTTCCCCTCATCCCCTTTTCAGTGCATTCTTAACGTGAATGTAC
>CM060349.1:6137904-6148288 GCA_030674155.1 Stramonita haemastoma
AGTGCCTACCTAAGGAAATATGCCATTTTCTCAAGACAACAAAAGCAACACAGTTTTCAAAAACACACTCATATAAAATTATTGTTGCACAACTTTCATACCACATGTAAAAAGTAAAGGTAAAGTTGTCCCATAACATATGTGGCCGTAGAGAAGTAAGGCATCAGAGACCTCAGCTTCTCTAGGGGCCAGCATGTTGAGGGCGGCGCCCATCTCCTCTCTCTCGCTGCTTTACCTTCCCTGACCCTAAAGAGGGCAGGTACCCATTGACAGCTGGGTGAACTGGGAGGTCTGTACTGAAGCCAAGGCGCGCAAACGCAAGCGCGCGCACGCATGCACACACGCATAAAGGTGCATTTTGAGAAGATGTGACAAAGGCCTCACTGATTCCTATCCTACCCCGACTTTTGCACAGTAACAGAGCCCACGGCACCAAGAGAGTGCTCTACTATATGCACACACCTGGAGTTAACATCAGCTAGCTATATTCAGTATGCTCAGTATGCCCCTGGAGTTAACATCAGTGCTGACTCCACTCTCCCCAAAAGCCATTCCGATGAGGCTATAAACCGAGGCGGTGCGAACGCACGCAGAACATCTTGCACACACGTTTAGTCCTGTTCCGCTTTTCATAAAAGTAGGCCACCGTGTGCCGGTGGGAGCAGATGACAGAATTTACAAAACTGTATAAACACGGGGACTGGATGTAAAAAAAGCACACGAGTGTTTATTCCATTATCCTCGATATAAAAGAATAAATGAAAAAAAAACAAATAAGGCTTTCTAAGCATCTTTGACATGTATATGGCTGTTCTTGTGGCTGTGTGTGTGTGTGTGGTGTGTGTGTGTGTGTGTGTGTGTGTGTGTGTGTGTGTGTGTGTGTGTGTGCACGCGTGCGTGCGTGCATGCGTGTTGTGTGTGTGTTGTGTTGTGTGTGTGTGTGTGTGTGTGTGTGTGTTGTGTGTGTGTGTGTTTGGGGCTGCCCTGCACTGTGCTTTGGTGCATCATATTGTACATTGGTTTTCTTCATGTTGTGGCTGTAAGCCTAACGACAATATAGGCCTACAGCTAAAGTGGTACGGGCACGTCACATGAACATCTGGACTGGCCAAGACAGTCTTACAGGGAACAGTAAGGGGAGGGAGAGGAAGAGGCAGACAGAGGAAACGATGGGAAGACAACTTTAGAGAGTGGACAGGCCTTGAGTGGAATGATCTACTACGGAGGGCGGAGGACCGTGGGGAGTGGAGGAAGCTGGTTGCAAAATCTTCAGACCCCCACGGTTCACGGGACTACGGGACAGGTGAAGGTCGGAACAAAAGCTGGCACAGTGTACGAAACACACAGGTGGGACAGCTCGTGGTCAGAGCGCTCGCTTTCCCCCAGTCAAGTTAAGCAGCATCGAGCGTGGTTACCAGTTGGATGGGTGACCGTTTGTGCACCTTGGCTTCAGTACAGTTCCCCAGTTCACCCAGCTGTAAATGGGTACCTGCCCTCTTTAGGGTCAGGGAAGGTAAAGCAGCGAGGGAGAGGAGATGGGCGCCGCCCTCAACATGCTGGCCCCTAGAGAAGCTGAGGTCTCTGACGCCTCGCTCCCCTATGACCGCATAGGTCATAGGGCACCTTTACCTTGACCCTATGACAGGACCCAAACCGCCCTTTGGACACATCTGCTCAATATGCATCTTATTTTGGTAGAAGCCTATGCAAATGCACGAGCATGCATGTGCCGCTGGTGTTTGTTGCGCAGTTATTCTGTGTGTCAGTGGCGTGGCCCTGCACTTTGCTGTGGTGTATCATATTGTATACTATCATTAGTGTTATGTTTAAGTTAGTTAAGTCTGTCCCGAGCCATAAGCTCATCAGGCCGGTGCTATCCGTTTCTGTGGCTAAGCGACTGAGAGTCATAGACCCCCTGGATAGACGCAGTCTATCGCTGGTTAACCCACACAAGGTTGGTACCCCTTTTACACTGGTGGGGTGAGAAAATAGCCGTAAAGTGCCTTTTCCAAGGCCAACGCATAGCGGAATAGCTGGGATCGAACGCAACTTAGATACGAGTACAACGCCCTAACCACTAGCACAGCGGCGGCTAGTGTTATGTGTACTTATAGGTATTATTGCGTACACTGTACAAGCTTTATCAAGGAGTGGACCCGCCTGGACAGTCCAACACTCATTCGGAAGGCGGAGGACAGGGCTGGATGGCGACGGCTGGCTGCAGAATCGTCTCTCATGTCTCCTCCACGACCGTTCGGGTCATGAGAAAGAAGAGAAAGAAGAAGAAGTACAAGCTTTCTTCAAACAAAATTTCTATAATTATTCAAACCAGGCTGCCCTCTTGGGGCTATGGTGTCGCCACAAGACCCCCATCGCATCACGCATATCGTAGATGTGAGAAGAGTGTGGTCCCCACGAAAACCTTCTATCAATAACTTAAATGGTATGGGTATGTCACCAGATCAAAACGACTTGCAAAACCAATACTGCAAGGCACTGTCCAAGGAGGAAAAGGGGGGAGGGACAGGGGGGGCATGCTCGCACGTGTTTGTGTATGCACTTTGTTGTTATGTGTGTGCATGTGGCCTGGCCCTGCGCTTTGATGTGGTGCATGGTATTGTATATCATCATTATTGTTATGTGTACTACTAGGTATCATTGGTAACAGACCTAACTGGCACTAAACGGGGAAGAAGCTCAACAATCCAAGACAAAAATGGGAAGTGGCTCACTGATGACCAGGATATTCTGAACAGATGGACAAAATACTGCTCCGACCTGTATAACTATGACACCACAGGAGATCCAGAAGTCCTCAATGTCCCCACAAGCACAGATACAGCCAGCCACCCTATCCTCCGAGAAGAAGAAGAAACAACGGTCAGATCGCTGAAAAAGGGGAAGTCAGCAGGGGCTGACAACATTCCAGCTGAGTTGGTTCAAGCTGGAGGGGAAGCCATGATCAACGTCTTACTAAAAATCTGCAACAAGATCTGGCAGACAGGAAAATGGCCAACACCATGGACACAGTCACTCATCATCAACCTCCCCAAGAAAGGAAATCTTCAGCAGTGCCAGAATTACCGCACAATCAGCCTCCTATGCCACCCAAGCAAGGTCATGTTGAAGATTATACTGAACAGACTGAAGCTACAAACAGAGACCATAATTGCTGAGGAACAAGCAGGTTTCAGAGCAGGGCGTAGCACAACTGAACAGATATTCAATCTCAGAATACTCTGTTTGCGGTACCTTCAACACCAACAAGACCCCTACCGCGTATTTATTGATTTTAAGAAGGCATTCGACAGGGTGTGGCATGCAGCTTTGTGGGCAACCATGAATTTGTACAGCATCAATGCAAACCTGATCAGAGTCATCAAAGAGCTGTACAACAAGGCCACCAGTGCAGTGTACTACAACAGCAACATTGGAGAGTGGTTTCGAACAACAGTTGGAGTAAGACAAGGCTGTCTACTCTCACCTACTCTTTTCAACATCTTCTTTGAGGGAATCATGGATGATGCACAGGAACACCATAAAGGATCAGTCAGTATTGGTGGCAGAACGATCACAAACCTCCGCTTCGCAGATGACATTGACGGACTAGCAGGATCAGAGCAAGAGCTTGCCAGCTTAACAGAACACCTGAACAAGGCCTCTAAAACATACGGCATGGAAATCAGTGCAGAGAAGATCAAACTAATGACCAATAACGCCAAGGGCATCAGCACTGATAATTATCAGGGTCAATGACCAGAAGCTGGAAACAGTTCAAAGCTCCAAGTACTTGAGAGTCATTGTATCAGACAAGGGGTCCAAGCCAGAGGTAGTATACAGGATTGCACAGACAATAACAGCACTGTCAAAACTGAACACCATCTGGAAAGATAAAAATATCTCACTCAAGTCCAAGATCAGACTAATACCTTTCCTTGTCATATCCACATTCCTATGTGCCTGTGAATTATGGACCCTGACTGCTGATTTGGAGAGAAGAGTACAGGCGGTAGAGATGAGATGCTTCCGGAGACTCCTTGGCATCTCCTACAGTTATTATTTATTTATTTATTTATTTTATTTATTTATTTATTTATTTATTTATTTATTTATTCTTTTATATCGAGGATAACAGAATAAGCAATCATGTGCTTTTTTTTCATCCGGTCCCCGTGTGTATGCAGTTTTGTAAATATTGTCATCTGTTCCCACCGGCACACGATGGCCTACTCTTACGAAAAGCAGAACAGGATTTAACGTGTGTGCAAGATGTTCTGCGTGCGTTCGCACACGGGGCCTCGGTTTAAAGTCTCATCCGAAGGACTACAGAGACTACGTAAGCAACGAACATGTGCATAACAGAATCCAGCAAACCATTGGTCCTTATGAAAACCTTCTATCAATTGTAAAGAAGCATAAAACCACAAGAGCGAAAGGACTTGCAAACACAATACTGCAAGGCATTGTCCAAGGAGGAAGAAAGAGACCAGACCAAGGAAGAGATGGGAGGACAACATCAGCGAATGGACAGGCCTAGAACTCGACAAAACCCTGAGAAAGGCAGAACAGAGAGAGAGGAATGGAGGGAACTGGTTGTCAAGTCTTCAGGGGTGCCCCCACAGTCGCCAAACTAAGGGATAGATAGATAGATAGATAGATAGATAGATAGATAGATAGATAGATAGATAGATAGATAGATAGATAGATAGATAGATAGATAGATAGATAGATAGATAATACTACTAGGTATTATTGCACACACAGTACCAGCTTTCCTTCTGACAAACTTACTATAATTATTCAGGCCAAGCTGCCCTCTTCCCAGTTCACAGCACACAAATCCAAGATCATTCAGTCCAGAGTGTTATATTTGGCGCGCCCTTTCCTTTTACCTAGTCCATGTGCGGTCAGTTTTCTGTTATAATTTAAACCAGCCGGTCCCATCTGGGATGGGATGGATTAATTAGCAGCTGAGAGGAGCTGAAAGTGGAGAAAACTGACTGACAGCTGCCGGTTGTTGTGGCCATAACACCCTTGCCAGCATATCAAGGATTCTAGTCAAAATTGTCTGCATACAGTACAGCACTCTCTTGGTGCCGAGGGCTCTGTTACCGTGCAAAAGTCAGCGTTGGAAGGAACTCAAAGTTCCTGCAGCATTGTTTTTGCAAGTCCTTTCGATCTTGTGTTATGCCCGTACCATTTAAGTTTAGGTTTCTTTACGATTGATAGAAGATTTTCGTAGGGACCAATGGTTTGCTGGATTATGCGTCATGGTAGGTATTATTGCGTACACTGTACCAGCTTTAGTTCCGACAAAGTTGCTATATTCAAGCTTAGCTGCCCTCCTCAGGGCTGTTGTGTCTCCACAAGACTGGTGCCACGCATATCAAAGATGCTAGAAAAGTGTATGCATACAGTACAGCACTCTCTTGGTGCCCTGGGCTCTGTTACTGTGCAAAAGTCGGGGTAGGACGGGTCTCAAACCAGCCCTTTCTCACACCTTCTTGAAATGCACCTTATTCTTAAGGGGGGGGAGGGGGGTATGCTGCAGGCATGCTGTGCTAGCTCGTTTTTGTGTGTGCGTTTGTGGTTGTTGTGTTGTGTGTGTGTGTGTGTGTGTGTGTGTGTGTGTGTGTGTGTGTGTGTGTGTGTGTGTGTGTGTGTGTGTTGTGTGTGTGTGTGTGTGTGTGTGTTGTTGTGTGTGTGTGTGTGTGTGTGTGTGTGTGTGTGTGTGTGTGTGTGTGTGTGTGTGTGTGTGTGTGGTGTGCATGTGGCAGTGACCTTGCACTTTGCTGTGGTCCATCACATTGTATTATTATCATTACGATAATGTGTACTACTACGTATTCTTGAGTGCACTGTGCCAACTTTTGTTCTGACAAAGTTGCTATATTCATGTCAGGCTACCCTATTCGGGCTGTTGTGTCACAAGATCGTGCCACCACATCCAAGATGCTAGTTACGTGTGTGTGCATACAGTACAGCACTCTCTTGATGCTGTGGGCTCTGTTACTGTGCAAGAGTCCGGGTAGGACGGGACTCAGATCAGCACTTTGTCACATCTTCTCGAACTGCACTTTATTCTTGGTGGGCGGAGTATGCACGCGCAAATGTATGCATTTGCTCCTGTTTGTGTTTGCGGTTTTTGTGTGTGTGTACATGTGGCAGCGCCCTGCACTTTGCTGTGGTGCATCATATTGTATTACCGTCATTGTTATTATGTGTACTTCAAGGAATTATTGCGTACACTGTACCAGCTTTCCTTCTGACAAACTTCCTATATTCATGTTAGGCTACCCTAATCGGGGCTGTTGTGTCACCATAAGACCAGTGCCATGCATATCGAAGATGATGCTAGTAAAGTGTGTATGCATACAGCACAGCACTCTCTTGGTGCCGTGGGCTCTGTTGCTGTGCAAAAGTTGGGGTAGGACGGGACGTCACATCTTCTCAAATATTCGCACATGCATGTGTGGGCTTGTGTTTGTGTGCGCATCTTTTAGTGTGTGTGTGCATGTGGCAGTGGCCCTACACTTTGCTGTGGTGCATTATTTTGTATATTATCATTATTATCATGTGTACTACTAGGTATTATTGCGTACACTGTACCAGCTTTCGTTCTGACAAACTTGCTATATTCATGTAAGGCTACCCTATTCGGGGCTGTTGTGTCACCATAAGACCAGTGCCATGCATATCGAAAATGCTGGTAAAGTGTGTATGCATACAGCACAGCTTTCTCTTGGTGCCGTGGGCTCTGTTACTGTGCAAAAGTTGGGGCAGGACGGGACTCCAATCATCCCTTTGTCACATCTTCTCAAATATTCGCACATACATGCGCGGGCTTGTGTTTGTGTGCGCATCTTTTAGTGTGTGTGCATGCGGCAGTGACCCTGCACTTTGCTGTGGTGCATCGTTTTGTATATCATCATTATTGTTTTGTATACTACTAGGTATCATTTTGTCTCAAACGTCTACACATATTGAAAATGCTAGTAAAGTGTATATGCATACAGCTCAGCACTCTTTTGGTGCCCTGGGCTCTGTTACTGTGCTAAAGTCGGGGCAGAATGCGACTCAAACTGACCCTTTGTTACATCTTCTGGAAATACCCTTACTCTTCAGGATGTGTATGCATGCAAGCATTCATGTGTGCTGGTTTGTGTGTGTGTGTGTGTGTGTGTGTGTGTGAGAGAGAGAGAGAGAGAGAGAGAGAGAGAGAGAGAGAGAGAGAGAGAGAGAGAGAGGAGAGAGAGAGAGAGAAGAGAGAGAGAGAGAGGAGAGAGAGAGAGAGAGAGGAGAGTTTGCTGTGGTGTTTCACATTGTATATTATCACTATCATTATTATTATGTGTACTACTAGGTATTATTGCGTACACTGTGCCAGCTTTTATTCCGACAAACTTGCTATATTCAACCAGGCTGCGCTCTTTGGGGCTGTGGTGTCGCCACAAAACCGCCGCCACCCATATCCAAGATGCTGATAAAGTGTGTATGCATACAGTACAGCACGCTCTTGGTGGTGTGGGCTCCGTCACTGTGTTTAAGTCAGGATAGGACAGGGCTCAGGGGGGGGGGGAGAGAGAGAGAGAGAGAGAGAGAGAGAGAGAGAGAAGAGAGAGAGAGAGAGAGAGAGAGAGAGAGAGAGAAGAGACAGACAGACAGACAGACAGACAGACAGAGACAGAGACAAGACAGACACAGACAGAGAGAGAGAGAGAGAGAGAGAGAGAGAGAGAGAGAGAGAGAGAGAGAGAGAGAGAGAGACAGACAGACAGACAGACAGAGACAGAGACAGAGAGAGACAGACAGAGACAGATCTGCAGAGACAGAGAGAGAGTGAGAGGAGAGAGAGAGAGAGAGAGAGAGAGAGAGAGAGAGAGAGAGAGAGAGAGAGAGAGAGAGAGAGAGACAGACAGACAGACAGACAGACAGAGAGATAAAGAGAGAGAGACAGAGAGAGAGACAGAGAAGACAGACAAAGACAGAGAGAGAGTGAGAGCGAGAGAGAGAGAGAAAACAACACACACAACAATAGCAACAAAGGGGGAAAAAAAAGCACACAAAAAACAAGCTAACAACATAACTAACTATACCCACACACATCCATGCACACACACACACATACTCACTCCCACACTGTATCACAAAGGCTTGAACTTTTTTTTTACATTTTTATTCATAATAAGAAACAGACAAGAAGACACAGCACGCTCCTCTATGCCTGAGTTATCCTCCCTTTATAGGTAAGGGCAGTGAACTCCACCAATGTGGGATACATGACATACAACCCCTGCCCCCCCCCCCCCCCTCACCTCCCACCCCCCTTTCCCCTCACCCGTTTAATCTTTTACCCATAAATGCTATTTATATATATATAAAGAGAGGAGAGAGAGAGAGAGAGAGAGAGAGAAGAGAGAGAGAGAGAGAGAGAGAGAGAGAGAAGAGAGAGAGAGAGAGATGAAAACGCCCACAACAACAGGAGTGGCATTCTCTCTGGGTCAACTAGAGAAAATACCAGCCAAAAAAAAAAAAAAAAAACCCACAAAAAAACCAATAAATAGATTATAAAAAAAAAGTTTTAAAAAAGACATCATCAGTATACTTCATCTTGGTCACGAAAAAAAAACAAAAAAAACAAACCCAACCAAAAACCAAAACAAACAAATAAAAAAAACAAACCCAAACAACTTCAAATCTTTATGTCAAACAAATCCAGTGTATTAAAACGAGTGCAAGGAGGCAGTTAATACGGTTTGACTTTCTTTATTACATAATTTGTTTTTAATATATTGTTTTCTATAAAAAAAAAAAGGGGGGGAGGAGGGGGAGGAGGGGAAAGACAACTCTTCCACCCATATCCCTACAAGAAAGAACAACAATTTGCCAGGTTTTTTTTTTTTTATCTTATGGATAAAACTCCTCTACTCGCTGAAAATGCATATAATTTTTTATTATGAAGAGAGAGAGAGAGAGAGAGAGAGAGAGAGAGAGAGAGAGAGAGAGAGAGAGAGAGAGACAGAGAGACAGAGAGCATGCAAAATGGGGCCGCAGAATTCACAGGTCTTCGCTTTGTGGACTGAATAAAACGTATTTCAATTAAAACAAAATTGTTTTTCAATGGTAACAAAAAAGGCAACATCCTCTTTTAAATTCTAAAAAAAAAAACCCCCACCAAAAAAACCCTAAACAATGGTCTGTGCTTTTATACAGTTTTAGCCTCATCCAATCTTGAAGCGTGGTTGTGTGGAAGGAGAACAGGAGAAGAGTTATAGAGCAGAGGGGGTGTGGGGGGAAACCTTATGAATGAAAAAGGAAGAAAAAAAAAAACCCCCAACCCCCCCCAAAACAACCCCTAAACCCAGAGAAAACCTGACTTTTTACTCTCTCTCTTTTTTTTATCTGACATTTTCTCTCCCACTTAGTCCAGTCTCTCTCTTTCTCCCTACTTCCCACCACCCCCTCTCTCTCCTCTCTCTTTCTTGTCAAGAGAGAGAAAGACAGACAGACAGACAGTGACAGAGGGAGAAAGAAAGAGAGGGAGGGAGAGAGGGAGACAGCGGAGAAAACAGGGCCGGGTGGGAACCAAACAATTTCTCAAGGAAAAAAAAACACCCTAAACTCCTCCCCACTTCCATTCGTTATTATCAAAAACTGAAAACGCAAAATTTTGGAGGCATCATTAGCCCAATTCCAATGATAAATCATTAAGTGAAACAACTTTTTTTTTTGGGGGGGGGGGGGGGGGGTGGGGGGGTGGGGAGGGGGGGTGGGGGGTCAGGGCAGGGAGGGTGATGGGCATGGAAAGTGTTTTTGTTGTTGTTGAGGGTTTGGACAAGAGAAAGCATCCTTTTGATTTTAATGAATAACTTGTATATGTTTTCATGACAGGGGAGGAGGGAATTACCAACTGGCAGAACTGGGGAGGGAGGGAGGGGAGAGAGAGAGAGAGAGAGAGAGAGAGGAGAGAGAGAGAGAGAAGAGAGAGAGACAGATGAGACTGTTTCTATTTAAGGTGGTTTTTTTAATCCTGAAAATAATCTCTCTGATACCCCTCCCTCCCTTCCTTCCCTAATGTGATCAGTATCTAAGAACCCCCCCCCCCCCTCAAAACTTTTTACAACAAAAAAAAACACCAAAACCTGATTAGAATGCATAGATCTAAGCACGAAAACTTCGAGTTGTTTGCCATTGAAATACATACATCCACATCTGATGCATACCCATTTGCACCTTGTACTTTTGTAGGGGCAAAAGGGTTTAGAAAAAAAAGAAAAGAAAAAAAAAGGAAAGAAAAAAAAAGAAAAAAGAAAAAGACCTGTTTCTTCTGCAGAACACATCTTGCTAAAAGCGGTCTGAATATTTATTACAAAAAAAAAAAAAA
>CM060349.1:6148388-6188388 GCA_030674155.1 Stramonita haemastoma
ACACTGTCAACGACACACCCAACACTGTCGACACACCCAACACTGTTGACACACCTAACACTGTCAATGACACACCTATCATACCTACCACTGTGGTACAGACGCCCCTACCCCATATCCCACCCCTACCCCAGACCTCCCTGGGCAATACAAGAGTTGGCAAATTGTGTGCCGGTGGGAACAGAGACGACAAGATTTACAAAACTGCATGCACACGGATGTAAAAAAAACAACCACACGGGCGCTTATTCCATTATCCTCGATATAAAAGAATAGATAAATAAATATTGTGGCGGTAACCTAAGACTCGCTGTCCACTACAGCAAAGCTACAAGTCAAGTATGCAAGCACAGACTAGCCCCTCCCCCCCCCTCCCTCCCTTTCACCTCAGATACATGTATGCACACACATCCACAGAAGTGAGGAAGAACAGCAACAACCACAACAATTCAACTTTGTGTCTCCACTACCTTCCACCCCCCCACCCAAAAAAAAAACCAAACCCATAACAAAACGAGACCACTGGAAAGTCAAATGAAAACCATGAGACCAAACGAAAGTGAGGGTGCGTGTGTGTGTGTGTGTGTGTGTGTGTGTGTGTGTGGTGTGTGTGTGTGTGTGTGTGTGTGTGTGTGTGTGAGTGTGAATGTGTGTGAGTTGTGTGTGCATCTGTGTATGCGTGTGTGAGTTGTGTGTGCGTGTGTGTGCGTCTGCGTGTGTGTGCGTCTGTGAGTCTGTGTGTGTGTGCATGCGCGCGCATGTGTGTTAGTATGTGTATGGGGAGCGGTACTGGGGGGTGGGGATAGGGGATGTGGAGAGGTGGAGAGGAGAAAAAAAAAGAAAAAGAAAAAAAAAAGAAGAGCGGAAAGACCCCGACCCCATGTATGACCTTACTCCCTGAGAAGGGCCAGGGTCTTTCTTCCCCTATGAGGTAGTCTCACACACAGTGCACAGGTACCGGGATCGGTGCAGGCGTACCCCACAGCGGTGCATGTGCACCCCACCCACCCCCAAAGGCTGGAAGGGTGCGTGCGCACTCACCGCTGTGAGACGCCCAGTAGAGGGGAGAAGCCAGAGAAACAGAGAGCGCAGGCAATGCAGGGGCCTGTGCTGCCTCTCTCTCTCTCTCTCTTGAGGTGTGCTTGTCACAACACAAAACTAAATCAGATCAAATCAGATCAAATCTACCGCTGTGATATAAAAACCAGGCAGGAGACACAGAACTCAACAGACTGTGCGCCTACGTCCCTCACAACAAAGAAAGAAAAAAAGAGAGAAGCCTGAACCAACATCTTTTTTTTTTTTTGAAAAAGGAAAAAAAAAACCCAAACCCTAAACAACAAACCTAAAAGCAGCTGACTCAGAGAAACCCGTTGAAAACAAGAGGGAGTCACCATCACCACTACCACCATCATCGCTACTGTTCAACAAAAACCACGGACTAAATGCAACACATCAACATCAATGCGCACATAACCACAACACCTTTGTCAACATAATACCTTTTAACTACCCCTCCTCCCCCCTCCCCAACCCCTAACATGCTTCTGGTTGGCGTCAATGCCGGTGGGAACAGATGACAAGATTTACAAAACTGCATACACACAGGGACTGGACAGAAAAAAAGCACGCAACTGTTTTCCATTATCCTTGATATAAAAGAATAAATAACTAAATGCATACATTAAATTTAACCACTTTGCTAGCATTGTACCTTGAACGAAACCGGCTTAGAACTAAGCATGGCTACAGGATGGTTTTACTGGTGTACCATTGGGAAACCGTCTTCAAATTATTTTTTCCACACGTCATTATTTGCGGCAAGGTGTCTTGGATAGATACGCACTTTGGAAACTGACAGTGAATGCCGACAGAGAGCGAAACAAACAATAATAACAAACTAGATGAAGAAAGCTTTGCTTGCAAATGCATTAACACCAATAACAACAACGAAAACAAGAAGGAAATGATATAACAGATCAAAATTCTTTCCATCATCATTTCAAACCCAACAGAGAGAGACCCTAGGAAGCTGATCACTCACAGCTCAGAAAAAACAACATTCCACTATCATGGTTTAAAAAAACAACAACCTAACCAAAACAAAAAATATAAACACAAACAAAACCCACAGAGAGGAGAGAGAGAGAGAGAGAGAGAGAGAGAGAGAGAGAGAGAGAGAGAGAGAGAGAGAGAGAGACAGAGAGAGAGAGAGAGAGAGATCATTTAGCAAGGGTTTGGTTTTTTGGGGGGATGGGGGAGAGAATGAAAATGAGAAAGAAAAAAAAAAAGAGGAGGGATACTTGCTTTCAGATGCATGACTTCAAACCTGATTTTTCAGACTAAAAAAATCACACCCAAAAACATAACTAAAAAAAAACCAAAAAAAAAAAAACCAACCCAAAAACAAAAAACACAAACACAAACCCTAAACCAAACCAAAGCACAACCTTGATAACACCCGCTAATATTAAATTTTCGATAGATAAATAAATAATAATAAATACACAAATCACAACTTGCCCTTTGCTCAGTCAGTCAGTACCTGCCTAACAAACGATAACACAGGCCCCCCAACTCACAACAGCATGATGGAGGCTAGGAAGCTTTCCCTACCACTGCTGGCAGATCTGAATTAAACATGATCCCATTCACTTCCCTCCCCTCGTCTTGAAAACGAACATAAAAAATCACACAACTCCCCCCCCCCAAAAAAAAAAGGAAGAATAAAAAGAAGCACTCTTTGCTTTTTTTTTTTTTTTTTAACCTCCAGACACTGTGTGTATGCAGTTTTGTGAATTTGTCACCCCCAACCCCCCCCCCCCCCCCCACACCCCCCAGCACACACTGGCCTACTTTTCCAAAATGCAAAACAAGGTTTACAAATGCGCAAGATGTTCTGTGTGCATTCGTACACAGGACCTTAAGTTTATAGTCTCATACAAAGGACTTTTGGGGGGAGTGGTGTCGGCACTGTGAGAGAGAGTGAGAGTGAGAGAGAGAGAGAGAGAGAGAGAGAGAGAGAGAGAGAGAGAGAGAGAGAGAGAGAGAGAGAGAGAGAGAGAGAACAGACAGACAGAGAGACAGACAGAGAGAAAGGGGTGTAGACAAACTTTGAAAAATAAATGGAAGACAGATTTATTCCACTTCATGGGAGCTAACTCTTCCTGAACAGGAGGCGATGCAGGTGAAACAAAAACAAGTGTACCCCCCCCCCCCCCCTTCTCTCCCTCAACGATTTGGCTTTCATTATACAACGACAACACATACTGTGGGAATAGTGAACACCAAAATAAATAACTGAGTCTTGCCTTCTCTCTCCTATGTCTTATCAATTTCCCTCTCCTATATCTTGTCTTCCCTCTCCTGTCTTCCCTCTCCTATGTCTTATCAATTTCCCTCTCCTATATCTTGTCTTCCCTCTCCTATGTTTTTGTCTTCCCTCTCCAATGTCTTGTATTCCCTCTCCTGTCTTCCCTCTCCTATGTCTTGTTTTCAGCACTGTGCAAAGACAGAATTACTGTGGACACAAATAAAGAACCCCTGAGAAAAGACTTTCATTCACAAACAAAATCAACACTTGAGTGACTCCTCTATGACTGATACTGGGTGTGGTGTGAGTGGTGTGTGTGTGTGGTGAAAACCGATGTCTTTCCTCTTTTCTCTGTCCAATAACATGTATTCCACTGAATCGGTATGTAAAAAAATAAAACCACTGGTTAAGACACACACACACACACACACCACACAAATACACACACACACGCACATGAAATACTGATCTGTCAGTCTCTAACATGGTCACATTAGTCTAGGCACACCACTGCGAAACACCCAATACTCTAGCATTATTTTTGTTGTTGTCCAAGATGGAGAGAAAAGCAGTCTATACAGGGCATGGATAAAGCAACCAACGCCCAGTTTGGACAAGAAGACGACAGCAACGACAACATGGGTACATCTCAGGGTACATCTCCACTGTCCCAGAAAACCCAGACATCTTCAGTGTTCACTGGCCAGTGTGTTGTTCCATAGAGTCATGGTCCGTTCACCACAACGCTCATGAACACACACATACACACACACACAGAACAACTGTTTGCCAGTAGCTGACGTACCTAAATGTTTGCAAGTCATATATTACTCACACCAAAAAACCCCCCCAACAAATCAGATATTTTAAAAGACAACAATGCCTGCCCCACACCAATATGAATTAAAATGTCATGATTTTTCACACACGGCCAAAACATAACGACGGCTTTGGCGACGAGGATGACGACAAAGAAACGACGATGAAAACGACATCAACAGCTGCCCTAGGAAAAGAATGAACGCATGCCCCACGCACACTGACCAACCACAGCACAGATGAACAACAGCTTCATGGCTGACTGGAGGACATCAGCACACACATACATACATACATACATAATACATACATACATAATACATATGTATATACACACACATCATGAGTCACAGGTCAGGACTGAATTCTCCTTGTGCTATTTTATTTTCTCTGGAGTCCCAGCAGGCAGGTATCAGGCAGCACAGAAACCTGAAGATAAATTTATCCCCCCCAAAAATGGAGCCTGAAGCCAACTACCTAGCTGAAGACAATGATCACTCTCACTCTCTCAACAGATTATAAATAAAATCACTGTAACGTTACATGTGCCCCATCTCTCTGGCCATGAGCATGCATCATTACATTAAATCACCCTAAAACATCCTCCAGTGATAATGTGAATCGTTTCCCACATGACCACGCGCTACACACAATACCTCCCCCACCCCTTCCTTCACTCCCTGACAGGATGTAACATGTCAACTGACCTCTTACAAACATGATAAAAATAAAGGTGTCCCATAACCTGTGTGGTGATAGGGGAGAGATGCATAAGAGACCTCAGCTTCTCTAGGGGCCAGCATATTGAGGGCGGCGCCCATCTCCTCTCCCTCGCTGCTTTACCTTCCCTGACCCTAAAGAGGGCAGGTACCCATTGACAGCTGGGTGAACTGAGGGGACTGTACTGAAGCCAAGGCGCGCGAACGGTCACCCATCCAACTGGTAACCACGCTCGACACTGCTTAACCTGGCTGCGGAAAAGCGAGCACTCGACCACTGAGCTATCCCGCCCCCTAACACGATGCTGGCCAATGTTTCCCACCCTGAACAGTGAGATCTACGCCAGTGTCTGACAATGCTTCCGGCCCTAACAAAATGTTTCTGACACGATTCTGGCCCAAAAAAAGGGAAAAAAACCCACACACACACTGTGCCTACACTGGAGAAAACTGCTCCGTAAATCCTGAGAACAACAAAAAATGGCCATCGTCAATGTCCGTCCGTCTCCCTGCGAAAGAAAAAGATGTACAGCAAAAATATCACCGTCATACAAAAGAACCCCCCAAAACAATCAAGCACCAGCCCCCCTCCCCCAAAGTCAGTGTGATTTAACCAAAATCTTCACCATCTTTAAAACAATAATGGAGAGAAAAAAAAAAAAGCAAAGCACTACTGGTGAAGGTGACTGAAAACCAAGGGATAAAACCCTAAGGACAGGCCAACTCAAAACATTGCAAAGTACCGTCTCTTTTGAAGAGTATAGGTCTCTTTAACTTTATCGATGAAGATTATAGATCTCCTTACACTTCATCTCTAACTTTATCCAGGAAGAGTATAGTCTCTTAAACTTTATCGTGAAAAATAACTATTAACCAAAACTATAATTCACCAAAAAATACCCTTCAACTTTATCGCAAAAAGTATCCTTAACTTAATCACATATAGAGAATCTTTACTTTATCGACAAAGAGATAGAATTCTTTAACTTTATCAACAAAGAGTATCCTTCACACTTTAAAAACAAATGCCTACATAGCAACAAGTCTGTGGCAACACAGCAGTCATTTCCTTTCATGACCTTTTCTTCTTTTCTTCAGATGAGGTAATGCCATGTGCCCTGTCCAAAGTCCACATGCGCAAATTCTTCAGGTTTACCCGCAGAGTTCAACAAGACAAGAAAACCTGCCTGAATATTGTTCGCAACATCGTCACGCATTTCTGGTTCTTCTTTTTTTTTTTTTTTTTTTTAAAAATACTTCAAACGTTAAGGGAGGGGAAAGAGGAGACGGGGGAAAAAAAGGAAGAAAAAAAAAAGTTTTTCCCCTCTTTGCAACTTAAGGCCAAGACATGTGACAATCAGCTGCAACGAATCGAAACCTGCAATAGATAGACAGATAGATAGATGTATACCCTCTTCAGTTTTTGCTGCAAGTTCACCTCCCCCCCCCCCCCCCCCCCAAACAGCAAACAGGAAGCCCTCACAATGCCATGGGCACAGAGGAACAAAGAGCGAGAGAGCGAAGTGACCATGTGCATAGACAGATAACCTGGCCTAAACCCCCCCCCCCCCCCCCCCTCCTGAAGGCAAAAACAAAAAAAATCTGGCTGCCCAATGAAAAGGCCCGGTCAGAGAAGGGAGGTCACTGCTGCTACCCCTGCCCGTGTGGGAGAGAGGGTGGCATGGTGTTTTAGCTGCGATGTGGGAATCCTTGCTACAGAGAGAGAGAAAAGAGAGAAGTGTGTGTGTGTGTGTTGCGTGTGTGTCTGTACGCGGCATGAATCTACTTATGTGCCTGCAAACCAGTATGTGCCTTCCTCCTACTAATTCCAGCTGTTACTTACATCAATATCTATAATTCTACACACACACCCCAAAAAAAAAAAACAACCCAAAACAAAACCAAAAAAAAATCCCTTTGGCCAAATCAATCCGTTCAAGGAGTCAATTGTGGATCTGTCCATCTCCAAAACCACCATCAGAAACTTGTTAAAACCCGAGAGAAAAACTGTCAAAGGTGTCATCACTCTTAGCCTCGTTGACAGACGGGAGAGAGAGAAGAGAGAGAGAGAGAGAGAGAGAGAGAGAGAGAGAGAGAGAGAGAGAGAGAAAGACAGAGACAGACAGACAGACAGAGAAGAGAGAGAAAAGACAGAATGACCAATCGCAGATGTGCAAAATCAGGAAAACCCTCATGTTGAATCAAGCCTACCCCCCCCCCCCAACTGAAAGCAAAGTGTGGGTAAACCAGTGAGTGACACTTGTAATGAACAGCTGCCTGGGCCCAATGATATTGAGAACACTCCACAAAACACAACGGATGGAGAAAGAGTTCTACATGTAACACACCAGGGAGACAGCCACACAGACACAAGAAAGAGAAGATTAGAGAAGGAGAGAGAGGAGAGGGAGGGGGGGGGGGGAGAGGGAGAGGGAGAGAGAGACAGAGACAGAGAGAGAAGAGACAGAGAGAGAGAGAGAGAGAGAGAGAGAGTGTGTAGTGTGTGTGTGTGTGTGTGTGTGTGTGTGTGTGTGTGTGTGTGTGTGTGTGTGTGTGTGTGTGTGTGTAATACTCGTTACACAAGAAAGTACAGAAGAAGAAGAAGAAGAAGAAGAAGAAGAAGAAGAAGAAGAAGAAGAAAACAAAACAAAAACAACAACTAAACAACAACACCACAGACATAATAACCGGTTATCTAAAACTGCAGAGAATGCTGGCCTTTTTCTTGTCAACGAAAAATAGAAAAGAAAAAAAAAGAAGAAAAAACCCAAGACATCAACATGGTTAATTAATTAATGAATGAATTAATTGATACCAAACAGCTGCCATTCGTTCACAGCAGTCCTTCAATGAAACGACACGTGGTTAGTAAACACCCCACAACACAGAGCCCTTCAGCACACAAGACAAAAACATCACCCCCCCCCCCCCCCTTCAAAACAACCCCCTGGTGTTTCAGAAATGGCCACATCTCTTAACAGCCCCCCCCGCCCCCTCAAACAACCCCCGTGTTCAGAAATTGCCACATCTCTAACACCCCCCCACCCCAATCAATCAAACAAACAACAACATCCCACCCCTAAAAAAAAAAAAAAAATTTTCCCTAAGACAAGACTGACCCCAAAATCAACTTTCCTGATAACTTCACTGATGCAAGAAAGAATCAGCTCATATACATGTATACATATAAACATATAACACTGAGAACCAGTTCTAACAATGGGAAGAAAGGGAAGAAAAAAAAAAAGACCCCCTCCTTTCCACTTTAAAGGTAAAGGTGTCCCATAACCTGTGTGGTTGTAGGGGAGCGAGGCATCAGAGACCTCAGCTTCTCTAGGGGCAGCATGTTGAGGGCAGTGGCGCTTATCTCCTCTCCCTCGCTGCTTTACCTCCCCTGACCCTAAAGAGGGCAGGTACCCATTGACAGCTGACGACTTTACGACCATAAAAAAAAATAACAAAGAGAAAAACTGCTGCTGGAAAAAGGATAAGAAAACCACCATGACAACAACATCACCTGCACCAACACAGTCATGCCATCACACCACAGCCCTGTTTAACAGACACCTGACAGCATCCCAACACATTCTGGAGGGGAACTCAACACAAGGGTGGATCTGTGAGGTCTGCGGAGTCACCACCAGTTATCTGTCTGCCTGCCTGTCTGCCTGTCTTTCCTACTTGTCTATGTCTTAGTTAGTCTTACTCACAAGCCCACCACAGCACTGCTGTTATTTTGGCGACGGGGATTTATTTATAGGGGATGTGTTGGCATGGGTATCAGCTTGCCCTCCATACTTACTTACCCAAGCTTTGCACTCTAAAGACTAGAGCGCAACTCCATAATCTTCCGAGACTGATGGAAGCCCACTACTATTCGCATTCTCCATTTTGTTCGTCTTGCCACATTACACATCTGTGGGATCTCCATTCTGACCTTTTCCCTCTACACCACTTGACCTTGACCTGACCTTTTGACACCCTGACGGCCTGTCTGCCTAGTTGTCATCCCCCCCACCCCCTCCCAGCAGTCGAGTGAGGTAGTTATCTGCCCCTACAGAGGATAAAATCACAACGCACGTGTCTCACTGGCCATGTGTTGTGTTGTGTTGTGTTGTGTGTTGTGTTGTGTAGGTGTGCGTGATCAGACTCGTCATGTGTCGTAGCCCTGAGACAAAGGGGGACAACATATCTAACATGGGTTACCTGCTGCTTTGGCCTGGTACCAACAGTGGTTGGTTAGTTTTCTCTGCATGCGTGCGTGCGTGTGTGTGTCTGTGTAAGTTTGTGTGTGTGTGAGTGAAAAGTGTGTGTGTAAGTGAGTGAGATAAAATGTGTGCATACATGAAACGTGCATGAAAGAGCCTCTAGTTTCTCCAGTAACACACTACATACTGCCCCTCTAGAGCTGTACAGTACAGGGCCCTCTGGTGAAGCTGTTTTCCACGTGTAAAGAATGGTCAGTAATGATCACTGGGTTCCGCTAACTACGGTACGATAGCTTCTCACACAGGGCCTAGTGAACAGAAAACCCCAAGGACATACTTTTACCACCACCCCTCCCCCACTTTCCTTTTTTGTCATCTGGGATATATATGTGTATGCATCAAATTCTCATGATATCCCCCCCCCTCAAACACACACACACACATGAAGACTTTCTAAATGCTATCAATTCCACCCTGAGAACTTTCTTCGCAATCTACTCCAGACATTTTCCTTTTTAAATGCTATCAATTACTCTTTCGGTCAACACGTAAAATATCCTTCCTTTCACTAAAAAAAAAAAATCCCATGTATTGAACATTCCTTTCACTAACCACACCCCCCCAAAAAAACCAACAACAAACCCACCTATGTTACTATTGTCCAATCACTTTTCCATAAGAGCTGTTACCTCAACTGAAAACACGCCTTTCCAAACTGTAATTTTCCATACATGTGCCCAAACAATACCACTGGTGTATAACAAAACTTTCCTTTCAAACACACACTGTAAAAAAAAACCCCAACAACAAACAACACAAATAAAACAACAACAACAACACAAACAAGCAAAAACCCCCAAACCAGAATCGAAAAATATCCTTTCAACTAACACACATGTGTACATGTATATAATATACTTTCAAAGAAACAATTCAAGCCTCCCAAGAGAGCAAGTAACTGGTTTGCAAGGTTCATTTGCTCAGTATCAGATGAAAAATGTGCAGGAATTTGACTGTACACACAGCAGTGTGTTTTGGATCAAACACAACAAACAACAATGATCATACACCTACCTACTTACTTAACCTACCTACCTACCAGGCCATTCAAAAACCTAAAAGAACCAATTAACCAAAAATTAAATATGCTTACCCGTTATATAGACTGTCTATCTGCTGGAGATACGACACGCACGCACGCACGCAGACCTATACAGATGCCTTTTGTTCTACTGACACATAATGTAGATTTATTTTTCTGGTGATCTACCTTTCAATATGGGGAGAGAAAAAATTTTTTACAAATTGTTTCACAGAGCGAGCGAGAGAGAGAGAGAGGCACAGAGAGAGAGAGAGACAGAGACAGAGAGAGAGGCAGAGAGAGAGAGAGAGAGAGAGGCAGGGAGAGGAGAGAGAGAGAGAGAGAGAGAGAGAGAGAGAGAGAGAGAGAGAGAGAGAGAGAGAGAGAGAGACAGAGACAGAGAGAGACAGAGAGAGAGAGAAAGAGAGTGTTAACATGATTGTAGTAGGAAGTAAGAATGTCCGGGGGAAAAGAAGAAGGGAGGGGGGGGGGGGAGGCAATATAAGCCAAGTGCAGTGGGGGGTGGGGGAGGGGTGGGGGGAGAAGTTTAAGAGGTTAAGACTAGTAGAGAACAATGGTGGGTGGTGGAGGAAATAACCTGAGAGCATATCCCTGCAAAATTCAGCAATACAAAAATGGCTAGCATGAATCAAAACAATCCACACTGCGCACATTAAAAAAAAAAAAAAAAAAATCCCCCAACCCCCAAAATTCCCCTCTTTTTGTCTACTTCCCCCCCCCCCCCCCGTGACAAATATTTCCCCTACCCCCAACCACTCACTCCCCCACAACACATATATTCGTGAATTAATTTCCCCAGTTTCAGGTTTTAACATCTGCTGGTCAAATCCCCTGATAGACAATAAATAAATACAGACACTGGCCTTTGAAATACACGTAAACACCACAACCAGGACTCCTGACACCTCACACAAAGCTCTGCTCTCCACTCCCCTCCCCATTACTCTTCAAACAAACCTCTTGACTCCCCTTTACACAAAGCTCTCCCCTCCCCTTTACACAAAGCTCTCCCCTCCCCTTTACACAAAGCCCTCCCCTTTACACAAAGCTCTCCCCTCCCCTTTACACAAAGCTCTCCCCTCCCCCTGACCCAAAGTTATCAACTCCCCCTTCCCTTTTTAAATCAATCCGACCCCTGACAGTTTTTTTTTGGCAAAGGTGTATTATAAAACAGTATGACATAATAGAATATAAACCACAATATACATTTCAGATTTCCGGCACGCATGGCTTCAACACTAGACCATGGGCAGATGTTTAATACTAATGGGCTCACACAGGCCACAACCAACCACGAGCTCCGTCTTTCTCTCTCTCTCTTTCTCCCTTACACCTTTTTTCTTCAGCCCTGCTACAGTGCTTATCTGTGTGTGTGTGTGTGTGTGTGTGTGTGTGTGTGTGTGTGTGGTGTGTGTGTGTGGTGTGGGTGTGTGTGGTGTGTGTGTGTTGTTCAATGCCCAGTTCGTCCATGAGAGGAGTGTGTGTGTGTGTGTGTGTGTGTGTGTGTGTGTGTGTGTGTGCGCGCACATGTGTGTGTCCTGGCCTGGCGGTTAAAGCATGACTAAACTCTTCTGACGGCATCTGAGGGTCAGGGTTCCAGCCTCTGCTTTGCAGTGGGTGGGAGGGGATTGAACCCCAGAGTTCAAATCGAAACACACTTGGTTCTTTCACCGTCTTTCCCATGGGACTGCAACCCCAACATATTGTCTGTGTACTCAAACGTCTGGTGCGCATACACACAGACACACACATGTGAGCCCCGCTTCTAAGCTAGGTGTACAAGAGCGAGACCAGCTATAGCCAGTGGCATGAACGACATCGAGATACCCAGCATGCACCCTGAGATCTGGAGACAGATGGGCTTCGACAGGTTCAGCCTGCCTAAGACAGCCAGAAAATTCTGCGTGGAACCCCCCCCCCCCACAAAACAACTGACGGAGTGGCCTCCTGTTCGTTACTGGCCAATGCTGGTTGCAGTGGCAGCGTCAGTGTGCAGAGAGAACAACGAGAAAAAAGCTCCACTACAACCCACCCCACCCCTCCCCTCCCTGCCTCAATGCCAAACACACTGTCTCCAACCAGAAACTTAGACGTGTGCACTAAAACACTCCCTCGTAAACTCTAACCCCATCCCTTTTAGCGTTACCCTTTCCACGATCGCAACACCCATTAACACACACACACACACACTCACTCACACTAACACCAACAACCCACCCCAGACATGACAAAAACTAGTACAACTGGCAAAACAAGTCTCACACACACACACACACACACTGACAGAAGAGAAGACGAAACAACAGCCTGAAAAAAAAAAAAAAAATGACAGGCAGTGACACAGCGTACACCTACTTCGCACCCCCCCCCCCCCCCCCCCTCCCCTTCCCTCCCCCCCTCCACCCAAAAACGATGTGATGGTCACCATCTTAAATAGATATATAATGTATCCCTGATGTTGCATCTCGCCCACGTTAAAGCGAGATCAGCCAAAAAAGATGACAGAAAAAAGAAAAAAGAAAAGGAAAAAACCCACAACACAACAAAAGTGAATTGTCAGCCCTGAAATTCCTGCACACACAAGTTTTTCACAAAAAAAAAAAGATTCCCCAAAACGAAAAACAACCACAGATAAACCAAGTCATCCCCCCCAAACCCCCCCCCCCCAAAAACTGACCATAACAACAACTTTAAAAAAACCACAAAAAAACAACCAGCTAACACTTCCGATGAATACTAGCCACACACACACACACAAAAACAAAAAAAATAACTTGTGTCAAAAAGGGCTGCCATAAGTTTTTTTTGAACAGCGACCCCCCACCCCCCACCCCATCACTCCCTCCCACCCCACCCCCCTCCCCCACAAAACATCCTTTCCAAGTGTTCAGTGGGCCATTCACTGCTGAGGTATTTAACACAGGTCGCTACGACCTAACGAGATGAGAGTCTCCGATCATCCAGAGTTACCACGGGTACAAGACAATAACAACAACAACAACAAAAACCCCACCAAAAAACCAACAACCCCCCCCCCCCACATGACTCACAGCAAGAAAATTATAACAGAAATACAAAAAAAACCCAACCAGGGAAAACAGAATGCATCCAATTGTAACTGACGCGCGACAGACAAGAGACACACGCACACATATACACATGAAGAAAGAAAAAAAAAAAGGGAAAAAAAAAAAAGAAAACAAAAGTTTCTACATTTGTGTGTATAGCTTTTTTGTTGTTATATTACCCGCATAAAATCATCATCCAACAATATCCAGTATTTCTGACAAGAAATGTTAAAAAATAAAAAAAAAAAAAAAGAGAGAAAAGAGGAGAGAGAGAGAGAGAGAGAGAGAGAGAGAGAGAGAGAGAGAGAGAAGAGAGAGAGAGAGGAAGGGAGAGAGAAGAGAAGACAGGAGAGCGGGTGGGCAAATCATGAAGAGTTATGTCCTCCTCCTTTTCCGAACATTTCCACAAAACATTGTCAAATGTCACGCGTACATGTATGTACGTACTTTGCCCACATCCACCATGAACGAGAGAAAGAAAGGTCAAACAAAAAAAAAAAAAAAAACAGTGGCTGATTCTGTGCCTCTTGTCTTCACTTGCACAAATCTCAAAAAAAAAAAAAAGGGGGGGGGGGGAGGAAGGAAAACAAACCAATGTACAAACTGAGGTCGCTGATGCAGTAAAAGGTCCCTGGGCCTGTGACAAAGACTAACCCCCCCCTTCAAAAAAAAAAAAAAAAAGTAAATTCCAAAAAAAAAAAAAATCTTTTTGTTCCAAAAAACATTGTTTCACAGAACTCGAGGGTGTATCTTGTCTTGTTTTAGTTTCTCTCTCCCCCCTCCCTCCCCACCCCACCACCCACAACCGAACCGAACCCCCCTCCTCTTCCCACCGACCGATCGACACACAACACCGTGTTCAATTCTCCCCTCCCCTTTCCTTCCCTGACTTGCTGTGTGAGGAAGTTTCGGCTCCCCCCTCCCTGACCCCTGACCTTCCTTCCTTCCCACAATGCTCCTGTGGACCACATCATCGTCATCGCCGCCACGACCAGCCACCAGTCGTCTCCCTTGTCCTTCCTGCATGCCTGCCCACCCAACAGACAGACCGACCACCTTTCGTCGTCATCATCATCACTCCTTATTCCGCAGCAGATTTTTTTTTTTTTTTTTAAAAGAAAAGAAGAAGAGTGGCGTGACTTCACAGGGGCACACAACTCCCGTCCCCCGCTATTCCCACACTGCAGTGCACCACCACACCACACAGTTGTCTTCTCCTCTTGTCCACTCGCGTCATGTCACGCCCCTCGCTTTTCTGTGACGTTTTGCCGTCTTGGTTTTTTTTTTTCCTCCAGTGCACACACTTTCTCCCCCTCTCTCCCCCAACACACGTCGCGGTTCAGTTCACACCCCTCCCTCTCCCCCAATCCACGTCCCAGTTTCCCCCAAGTCTCACAGTCAGTCAGTTACCTGTGCTGGCTTTCTGTCCACCTGACCACAAAACCTCAAGCTTTTTTTTTTTGTTTTGTTTTGTTTTGGTTTGGTTTGGTTTGGCTTTTGGTGTCGTGTCGACACGTCCCCCTGACGGAAGATTTTGTTTGGGGGCCAGCTTGCGGAGTTGTTCCCTCCTTTCTCTGCTTGGTCCTCCTGTGTTCTGCTGCATCGTCGTCGTCGTCTTCTGCCTCTGCTGCGTGTTAGTGAGCGGATGGATGTTGTGGTTGTGGGTTGTGTTTCTGTTGTTGTTGTTGGCTGTTGGGTTTGGTTGTGGTTGTTGTTTGTTTTGTGTGTGTTCAGGTTGGTTTGTTTCTTTCCCTGTTTACAGTGTATATGTTTAATTAATGTTATATCATTGTGCTTTTGTTCCTGTGTCTGCTTTATAATTTTCTTTCGGATCTTTAGTAATTGTCTGCATTTCGTTACCAAGACATCGTTGTTCTGATTGTGGTGTGTGTATGAATCATGATGCGTGTCTTCTCTTCTCTGTGAGTGAGTGTGCGCATGCATTGCGTGCATGCACCACTGCCTGCAAAGGCATTGCACACGACACACACACACACACACGAAGCCCCACTCACCCACACACAGACAGACCGACAGGCAGACAGGTAGGCAAAATCCAGCGAGGCAGGCAGACAGCAACCGAGAATGAACAGACAGACGGAGAGCCAAGCTGGGGATGAGGAGGGATGGAAGGGACCTGTTCCTGTAGACACAGGCCCTCCCCACTCCCTGTGCGCACACAACACCACACCGACACCAACACCAACACCACAGCCCCAGGAAGATCAGCGAGAAGAGAGCCTCAACCTTCCTGCTGTCCACACACAACACACCACCACCACGGTGGAGAGGAGAGGACGTGTTGTGTAGCGCACACAACACTACACAACGCGCCACGCACGAACGAACATGCGCGAGCGCACACCCAACCTCCCCTCCTCCTTTCTCTTCTCACCCTACCCCCCACTTCTCTCTTCTTCAGCATAGGGGGTGTGAGGTGGAGGAGGAGGAGGAGGAGGGGGGGAGGGGTAGCACGACCACCCCCCTTCCCTCTCCCCCCTGCTGTTCCCCGCTCTGCAGTGCTGCTGCTGCTGTGTCAACTGCTGCTGCTGCCGCGGTGGTGGGTGGTGGTGGTGGTGGTGGTGGTGGCGCTCGTCCACGACGCTGCTGCTGCTGCTGCTGTTGCTGCTGCTGCTGATGCTGATGCTGTGTCAACTGCTGCCTGCTGCCATGGACGACGATGACGACGACTGAGGTAACGACGGCCGGGGTGCAAAAGACACCCCCCCCTCCCTGCTAGACTCCTCTCCTCCCCCCCCTCCTGGTACAACAGAGGACGAAGACGGAGGAGACGACGACGAAGACGAAGAAGAAAGTGCTCTGCTCCCTCCTCCCTCTACACAACACTCCCCCCTCCTCCCTTCCTCCCCATCCACAAACCTGCTACACCACCACTACTACACCTGTCCCCTCCTTCTTCTTCTTGTAGTTGTTGTTGTTGTTGATGTTGTTGTTGTTGTAGCGGCAGTGGTGGGGAGGGTGGGGCGAGGGTAGAGGGGGCGGGGGAGGGGGCGGGGGGAGAGAGGAGGTAGTCGCGAGGTAGCCGTGCCCGGGGCTCCGGAGTGGCGAGGTAGCTGGTTGCCATGGTGAGGTGGTGGTGGTGGTGGTGGTGGTGGCGGTGGTGGGGGTGGTGGCAGTCTTCCTGAGATGCTGCTTAGAAGAGGAGGAAGAGGAGGAAGGAGGAGGGGGAGGAGGGGATACAACACTGGAGCCACTGCTACTGCTGTTGTTGTTGTTGTTGCTGCCTCTCCCTGCCTGCTGCTGCTGTTGCGAGGGTGGTGGTGGTGGTGGTGGTGGTGGTGTTGTTGTTGCTGCGGCTGGCTGTTGCTGCTGTTGCTGCTGGCGTGGTGGTGGTGGTGGGTGTAGGGGGGTGGTACGGTGGCTCCCTGGGCTCCGAAGAACCCCCACCCCCCCCATTTTTACCTCCTCCACCTCCACTAGGGTGTGTGTGTCCCCCACTGCTGCTATTATGCCTTCCTGGACGACAACAACGATGATGACAAGGAGGGCGGTGGTTTAGGCTTCCACCCCCCACACTCTCCACCTCCTCCCACCCTTGTCCCTGAACAACGCACCTCCTTCTCCCTCTCCCTCCTTCTCCTCCTCCTCTGCTGCTGCTGCTGCCATTGTCTCTCTTCCTCCTCCTCCAACTCCTCTCCCTTCTCCCCACTCCACCACACCTTGCCCTCCACAGCCATCCGCAAGCAGGCCGGCGGCCTTGACCCCTGCCGACCCGACCTTGACCCCCGCTGACCCAGCCTTGACCCCCGCCGACCCCAGGTTGCCGGCCAACATCCCGGAAGGCAGGCTGCACTCTTGGCTGTTGCCGTGGTAGCAGGGGGGAGGGGTGGGAGTGGGGGAGATGGAGGTGGTCATCTCCACTCTCTCCACACTGTCCCAGCGGTCCAGCCCCGACAGCGAGTCCCCTTCTCCTCTTCCTTCCTCCCCCCAGCTCTGTGGAGGGGTCATCGCTGTGGCCAGAGGTCAAGGTCAAGGTGCCCCCCGAGCTGTTGGGGGGATGGGGGGCGTTGCCGATGGTGGCGGCCAGCATGGCTTCTATCAGCCCCCGCCGCTCCTGCCCACAGGGGGAATGGGGAGATGACGTCAGCAACAGTAAACAACAGTAGTAATAGCAACAACAAGCAGCAGCAACAACATGCACAGCAGCAATAACAGCAACAGTACAACAACAACAGAAAACAACATTCATTATTATTATTATTACATTATACCAGCCACCGTGGCGCAGTGGTTAGCACCTTGGGTTACGCACTGGAAGGTCACAGGTTCGAATCCGTAAGAGTCATAGGTAGAGACTATAAACCGCGGTCCCATGTTTGTCAATGCACGCAGAATGTCTTACGTTTAAACCCTGTCTGCTTTTCCGATGAGTAGGCCATTGTGTGCTGGTGGGAACGCATGATAACATTGACAAAACTGCATACATGCGGGGGACTGGATGCAGCAAAAAAAAATGTTTGTTTTTTTTACAAAAAGCACATGAAGTGCTTTTTCCTTTATCCTCAAAAATTAAAGAATGAACAAATAAATAAATAAATAAATTGATTAATTCATTAATCCTCTTGCATTCCGATTCTCTGAACACAAACTGCCTCCAGATTTCGCATTCCATCACAAAATCAGGTCAGGCACACATGCTAGCTGGCCTTTTCCTCCTTCTAAGTACATACCAGCAGCTATAATTACTTCCAGACTTTCAGCAGGGTTTGTACCTCTGGCCTGATAGAGCTTGGACATGTGGTAGCAATTAGTGATGGTAACAGCATGTGATGGAAATCTACTAAGAGGGCTAATTAATTAATTTTTTAAACCATGGTGACTGGTTCCTCCTCCCTCCCACACAAAGCTGAATTCCCTGACTGACCTCTGAGGTGGCACTGAGGTCCAGAGTGGCTGGAGGCACATGGCCGTTAGGAAGATGACCGTTGATTTTGACCAGGCCGTTCATCCGCACCCCGTTAGGAGTCACGATCATGTCTCCTCCCCCCTGAAATCAACCACACACACATACATACATGCAGGCGCACACACACACACAAACACAACCCCTTTGAAACAAGACATCTCCAACCTGCGCTGTGAGATAACTGAGCTCAAAGCTTTAACCACAAAAGCTATCCCCCCCCCCCCCCACCGCCCCTCAAACACAACACACAAACACACACACACACCCCAAAACACAACACACAAACACACACACACACCCCCTCAAACACAACACACAAACACACACACACCCCTCAAAACACAACACACAACAACACACACACACCCCCTCGAAACAAGCATCTCCAACCCGTGTTCTCACGAGCTCAAAGCTTTAAAACCACAAACTACCCCCCCCCCCCCCACAACCCCCCACCCCCCACCCCCAACCCCAAAGCCCCCCCCCCCAACCCCCCTCCTCCCTCCCTTCTTCACCTTGGCATCTGACATTTCGTTTTCAGGCAGCCTCATCAGCATGGGCATCGTCTCCATCGTCGTCATCTCCACTGACCCCAGACTGTGCTCTCTGCCCAGAGGGGCGTGGGCGTGGCCGTTGCCATGACCACTGGGCACGTGGCCGTTGCCGTGGTAAACGGGCACGTTGTTGTTGCCGTGGTGGTGGGGGTGGGGCGGGTGGTGGTGGGGGTTGGCGTGAAGGACGGTCGCGGCGGGGCTGCTGGGCCGGTACACCTGGAAACACCTGTATCCACACACACACATACAGTCAGCCAGGTGTCCTTATTTTTCTCTTTTTCTTTATAATTAAAAAAAAAATTTTTTATTTCCCTTTTCGTTCAGCCTTCTAAGACAGTTTCCCGGGTTTTTTTTCCCTAAAGTAGTCAGTAGCAGAGGTCCTTCCCAAAAAGTTTCATGCCTCAGAAATGAATACCATTTATATATGCCATGAAACGAATGAAATGTTTTAACCCTCTTAGTCCCAAACTGGGATTTGCTGGGACTGAATAATTGCCTCTCCCCAGGATTTGCTAGGATTTACACACAGTAGTTTTCTCTCCCCGGGGAGAGCAGCCCGAATTTCACACAGAGAGATCTGCCATGTCTTAAAGTGGTATAAATAAATAAATAAATAAATAAAAGGACGAGAGATGGAGTGTGTGTGTGTGGAGAGAGAGAGTGATACTGACCTGTGGTGACACTGGATGATGATGATGATGTGTGTGTGGAGAGAGAGAGAGAGAGAGAGAGAGAGAGAGAGAGAGAGAGAGAGAGAGAGAGAGAGAGAGAGAGAGAGAGAGAGAGAGAGAGAGAGACTGACTGACCTGTGTCGACACTGGATGATGATGATGCAGATGATGATGCAGGCCACGCAGATGCAGACGCCGATGATGATGCCGACCTGCTTGTCCGTCAGTCCTTCCTCAGCCGCCGATGGTTTCTGCACACACACACACATACATGTGTAAATGCATACACACACACACACACAGACACACACACACATGTGTAAATGCATGGATTTGTGCGTCTGTCTGTCTGTGTGTCTATCAATCTCTCTATCCATCCATCCATCCATCTAAAGCGCTGTGTCCATCCATCCATCCACCCACCCAAAGCCTGTGTGCTGACAGCTGAATGCACACTGGCTACTGTTTGCAAGATATAGCGCTATATAAATTCCATGAATTATCATTACAATTATTATTATCATTATTATTATTACTGACTGCTAAAAGCACACTGGCTACTGTTGACAAGATGTAACGCTATATAAATTCCATTATCATTATTATTATCATTACTATTACTGACCGCTGAAAGCACACTGGCTACTGTTTGCAAGATATAGCACTATATTATCATTATCATCATTATTATCATTACTGACCGCTGAAAGCACACTGGCTGCTGGACACACAGTCGGGGTAGACCATGACGACCTTGGAGGGGTGACCTCTGCCCGCTTTGGTGCAGGCCGACAGCTTGAAGAAATACTGCTGCAGTCCAGACCATCCACTAGTACCCCACTGTGAATAATAAACCATACAACTAAGTCAACATCGCGTCTATAATCACTCACATCATCCCCTGCAACCTCTGCTGACCTCATAATAATCATACACTGTAAATGTGAACATTGCTCATTCAACAGTCCATCCACTGCTATCCTTGCTGACCTGCAATAATAATCAATCATACGGTCAATAATGTGAACATTGCATCAATCAACAGTCCATCCACCTGGGCTATCCTCTGCTGACCTGCAATAATAATCAATATCATACTGTAATAATGTGAACATTGCGTCATATCAACAGTCCATCCACCTGGGCTAATCCTCTGCTGACCTGCAATAATAATCAATATCATACTGTAATAATGTGAACATTGCGTCATATCAACAGTCCATCCACCTGGCATCCTCTGCTGACCTGCAATAATAATCAATATCATACTGTAAATAATGTGAACATTGCTCATATCAACAGTCCATCCACCTGGAGCTAATCCTCTGCTGACCTGAATAATAATACAATATCATACTGTAATAATGTGAACATGCGTCAATCAACAAGTCCCATCCACCTGGCTATCCTCTGCTGACCTAAAATAATAATCAATATCATACTATAATAATGTGAACATTGCGTCATATCAACAGCCATCCACCTGGCTATCCTCTGTCTGACCTGCAATAATAATCAATATCATACTGTAATAATGTGAACATTGCGTCATATCAACAGTCCATCCACCTGGGCTATCCTCTGCTGACCTGCAATAATAATCAATATCATACTGTAATAATGTGAACATTGCGTCATATCAACAGTCCATCCACCTGGGCTATCCTCTGCTGACCTGCAATAATAATCAATATCATACTGTAATAATGTGAACATTGCGTCATATCAACAGTCCATCCACCTGGGCTATCCTCTGCTGACCTGCAATAATAATCAATATCATACTGTAATAATGTGAACATTGCGTCATATCAACAGTCCATCCACCTGGGCTATCCTCTGCTGACCTGCAATAATAATCAATATCATACTGTAATAATGTGAACATTGCGTCATATCAACAGTCCATCCACCTGGGCTATCCTCTGCTGACCTGCAATAATAATCAATATCATACGTAATAATGTGAACATTGCGTCATATCAACAGTCCATCCACCTGGACAATTCTCTGCTGACCTAAAATAATAACAATAATAACCATTATCATACTGTAATAACAACATCAACAGTCCATCCACCTGAGCAATCCTCTGCTGACCTGTGATAATAACAATAATAATCAATAATCATACAGTAATAATGTGGTGAACATCAGAAGAAGAAGAGAAGTAGGCACCCATCAGTCTCAGAAGACTATGGAGTTGTGTTCTAGTCTTTAGAGCGCAAAACCTGGGTAAGTAAGTATGGAGGGCAAACTGTTACCCATGCAGCAGACCTCCCCCCTCTCCACGCCACTGGAATGGTCCATTGGAAAGGCAATGACCAATACGAATGGTTCCAGTGCCGTCGCAGGAGCCACCACATTGTTGCCATATACAGATGAACATCACGTCATATCAATCAACATCAACAGTCCATCCACCTGGGCGATCCTCTGCTGACCTAAAATAACAATCATTACCACACTGTAATAACAACCATTATCATACAGTAATAATGTGAACATCGCGTCATATCAACATCAACAATCAATACAGGCAGGAGAGAGAGAGAGCGAGAGAGAGAGAGACAGACAGAGAGAGACAGAGACTTGTGATTGCAGTTCCATAGTTTAATATTCTTTTTCTGAACACATGACGGACATACCGTAAGAGTAGGTAGTCCTGCACATATAAAAAAATAATTGGAGCATAAAAAGCGATCATGCACTTCCAATGGAGGCAAATTACCTCCATTGGCAAAACAGATGGCACAATGCGAATAGCAGACGACAGGCATTGTTGTTCGTGAAATCAGGAACTTCGAACACCCTTCTTGCTTTCATTTTTCATAAGTTTTACTTCGAATATTTCTTAAATCTACATTTCAAGAGAAATTCTCAATAATTCCTATTTTTAGGTCTTTTCAGGGCCTCCAGGGTTGTATGTCTCATTTTTAGGGCTTTTTAGGGGGCCCTAAATGGGCTCTTCAAAAATCAGGGCCTTTTAGGGCTTTATAGGATTTGTGCGAGCCCTGTACCTGTTTTGGTGAGGGATGGAGGGAAGGAGAGGGGGGAGGGGAGGGTGGTGTTACCTGTCTTGGTGAGGTTGGTCCAGAGGGCGTCAGGCACGTCAGTGTCCATGTTGTAGAAGAGGATGTAGGAGGTGATCACTCCATTGGGCTGGGAGGGGGGGCTCCACTGCAGGCGTACTGAGCCTCGCTTCAGCACTTCATACGTCAGGTTTACAGGGGGGCCTGGCTCTGCAGAGAGACAATGACAATGACAATGATAATGACAATGACAATAGCACTGAGCCACGCTTCAGCACTTCATAGGTCAGGTTTACTGGGGGGCCTGGCTCTGTACAGACAGAGAGAGAGAGAGAGAGAGAGAGAGAGAGAGAGAGAGAGAGAGAGAGAGAGAGAGAGAGAGAGAGAGAGAGAGAGAGACAATGACAATGGTGTATTGTGATAGGCAAGATGCCCATTCACTAGCACTGAGCCACACTTCAGCACTTCATACGTCAGGTTCACTGGGGGACCTGGCTCTGTACAGAGAGAGAGAGACAATGCGAATAGTTTATTGAGAGTTTAGGCCTTAGCCCTTTCTGCAGGGGGGTTACACAAAAAAACATGAACAACGAGAACCACGATATATTTCCCAGCTATCCACATTTATCAGCATGCGTGTGACTGATTTGAATGCAAGCGCTTCCATTTGTATTTTTGTACCACTTTATGTCACAGCAGATTGCTTTACAAGATTTAGCATGATATAAATTCCATATATCATTATTATTATCATTATTATTATCATTATTGTTATTATTGTTATGCTGACTCACTGTCTTCAGAGGTGACGACCTCCAGCATGGTGAAGGAGCCGTGGCGCTGGTTGGCCAGGATGCGAACCCCAAACTGGTACTTGGTGAACGGCTTCAGGTCACTCACCACCGCGTACGGCCGCTCACTGCACACACACACATTCCATTATCCTTGATATAAAAGAATAAATCAAATCAAATAAATCAAATCAAACACACACACACCACACACACCACCAGTATTTGTCTTTGCACCAAGAACTCATGAAGAATGCCCCCACCAAAAAAACCCCAAAACACAAAAACAAAAACAACCCCCCCCCCCCCCCCCCCCCCACCAAAAAAACCACAAACAAAATAATCAACAACAGCAACCGCAACCCCCCCCCCCCCCCCCCCCCCACACACAAAACCCCAAACCCTGACCTGTCCAGACATCACGCGAGGAGCTGTGTGGCAGAGTGGGCAGCCTCCCTGTAGCAAGAATGCACCCACCAAACAAACAAAATCCCAATCTAATCATGTTTATAGCCCCGCCGACCATACAGACCATATCGGAGCTAAAAAAAAAAAAAACCCACAAAAACAAACAAAACCCCCCCCCATCCAATCGAATCATGTTTATAGCCGTCAAAAAAACCCTCCCATGAAACACACACACAAACACAACACACACACACACACTCTCTCTCTCTCTCTCACACACACACATGAAAACCCCAAACCCACCTGTCAGACATTGCGCGAGGAGCTGAGCGCAGAGTGGTCGGCCTCCCTGTAGCAGACCTGGTAGCTGACGATGGCGCCGCTCTTCACGGACGGCGTCCACTCCAGCCGCACACTGCTGGGGTTCACCACGTGGCTGCGCAGTCTGCTGGCTGTGGGCACCAACAGCCCCTCCGCAATGCGAAAGGTGTGAGTCACCTGCACTGCTTGCTGGTTAGCGAAGACGGTCACCTCGTAGTCGGTGTTGTTTTCTGTGGGAGGACAGAGAGATATAACATATAATATATAAGATAGATAGATATATGATGAAAAATGCTGTGGGCACCAACAGCCCCTCCGCAATGCGAAAGGTGTGTGTCACCTGCACTGCCTGCTGTTAGCGAAGACAGTCACCTCGTAGTCGTGTTGTTTTCTGTGGGCAGAGAGCAGTAATATATATAGTGATAGATATATGGTAAACAGTGTGGAGTGTGTGTCACTTTCACTGCTTGCTGATTGGCAACACTGTCACCTCGTAGTCTGTGTTGTTTTTGTGGGCAGAGACAGAGAGAGTGGTTAGATATAGATATATAGGATGAGAATACTGTGTGTGTGCACCCAACGAGACATCCCATACCGCAATGTGGAAATGGTTGGTGTTGTCACCTGCACTGCCTTCTGTTAGCGAAGAATCACTCATTGTAGTCGTGTGTTTCTGTTAGGGGGAGGAGAGAGATAGATATAACATGAGAAGATGGTAAGGTGTGTACATCACCTGTACATGTGTCTTCTGGTATAGTCGAAGATTCACCTCGTTGTAGGACATCTGTGTCGTTGTTTTCTGTTAGAGGGAGGAGTAAAAGAATATATGAGAAAGTGTGGAACAATGTAAGTCGTCACCCTGCACTGCCTTCTGTTAGCGAAGAACCTCGTTGTAGTCTGTGTCGTTTTCTGTTAGGGGAGGAGAGAAGATATATATGAGAAATGGTCAAAGGTGTGCATCCCTGCACTGCTTGCTGGTTGGCCAACACCATCACCTTGTAGTCGGTGTTGTTTTCTGTTGGGGAGGGGAGAGAGAGGGAGAGAGATATGATAGAGATGATGTGTGTGAGAGGTGTGTGTGTGTGTGTGTGTGTGTGTGTGTGTGTGTGTGTGTGTGTGTGTGTGTGTGTGTGTGTGAGTGATATTTTTCAATACAACTGAACTTGCATCCATCCATCCCCCCCCTCTAAGCACACACACACACACCCTCCCTCACAACACCCCCCCCCCCCCCTCTCCCCCACTCACCCAGCTGGTTGAGGATGTAGGTGGGGGCGGGGGGGTCCAGCACAGCGCTCAGCAGCAGCGACTCGCGGCCCAACTGCCGTAACTCCACCGCCTGGATCAGGTAGCGCTGGGAGTGGCCTGCCCCTGCCTCCTCCGCCTCCCCCCACTCCTCCTCCCCCCCCACCTGCAGTCTCTCCCAGTGCAGCAGCACCGCTGTGGTGTTCAGCACGTCCACCTTCAGCTGGGGCGTCCCCACTGTGGACACACAACAAGGGTTGTAGTGTGATTGATTTATTTATTTATCTATTTATTTATTGATTAAATAACATATATTCAATCGAAAATAACCCCCCCCCCCCAAAAAAAAACTATTCATTCATTTGTTTATATATCTATCTATTTGTTTGTTTATATCGACAGAAGAATAAGCAGTCATGAGCTTTTTTACATCCAGTCCCCGTGTGTAATCAGGCAACAAGGGCAGTTACGGGGACTGCCAGGGGTTGGATTGTAGTGTGATTGCAAGGTTTGTGACCAAAACCATCACAACGACGATGACGACGACAACAATAACGATGATGATGATTGATGATGATGAAGAAGTTTGTATAGCCGCAACTGCATTCAGATTCTCTGAACACATATTGCCTCTAGATTTCACATTCCATCATGAAATCAGGTCAGGCACACATGCTTGTTGGCCTTTTCCTCCTTCTAAGTACATACCAGCAGCTATAAATACTTCCAGACTCTCACCACAGGCTCTGTGCCTCTGGCCTGATAGAGCTTTGACATGTGGTAGCCATCAGTGGAGGTTACTGTGTGATGGGAAACTACTGTGTGTAAATCCCGGATCAGGATTCAGGGGAGGGAATGATTTAATCCTGGCAAATCTTGGGTTGGAATTAAGAGGGTTAAAGTTGGGACACACACACACACACACACACACACACACACACCCTACAACTACCCACCACTAGGTATTTTAGGTGTGGAGTGGTGGGACCACACACACACACACACACACACACACACACACACACACACAACACACACACACACACACACACACAACACACACACATGCTCACCACTAGGTATTTTAGGGGTGGAGTGGTGGGACCAGCCTCCTCTGTTGGAGGGGAATCCTTTCCTGGTGCCCGCTGCCAGTCGCACTTCATAGCCGTCTCTGACTTCAGACCTGCAGACACACAATCAATTCAAAATACTTTCTTATCTCAAAAAAGACAAATTCCGGCGGATTACAAGCCTTACATAAAAACGGTAAACATGTAAAAAAAAACATGAATAAATAAAATAATAATAATAAGTATTATAATAATATCATGGATATATATATATATATATATATATATATATATATATATATATATATATATATATATATATATATACACACACACACATACATAGCACAACACAGGTCTGAACATCAGCACACACCCATCACAATATAAATAGCACCAGAGTGCCTATGCATCCATGCAATCACGCTCGGCTTGCACGCAACACAGCCCCACACACTACGCACCTGTGATGAGGTAGGAGCGTTGGTGTGGCTGGTCGATGGTGATGGTGGTGATGGCGCTGGGGGTGGCTGAGGGGCGGTACTGCAGCTGGTACTGGTGATGACCCCCCCCCTGTCCCTCCCTGCCACCTCCTCCCACGTCACCAGCATCGTCTCCACGGAGGGACTGCTCACCTGAAAGGTGGGCACTGCCAGGGGCACTGAAAAGGATTATAATCAGTCAGCTCAGTTACCCAGCTCTTACACTGAAACAGGGCATCAGTCACCTCAGTCATCAATCAGCGCATCATTAGTTCTTACACTGAAACACGTGCACATGCTGGACGAAACAGAGAGAGCGTTGAATCATAACGAACAGCGATCGTCAACTGAGCATTGCTGGTGACGATGGTTTCTATGACGAACGCTGTTTGTCAACAGCACAGTAAAGAGGGAGAAGGTGTGAAATTCAGGGGGGGGCAATTATTCGATCTCAGCAAATCCCAGTTTGGGACTAAGAGAGTTAATCTACTTGAACCAACCACCCCACCCCGAATAAAAAATAAAACAAAAAAAACCAAGTGAAGAGAGATAGGCAATAGTGAAGTGTGGGTGGGTGGGTGGGTGGGACAGACAGACAGACAGACAGACAGACAGACAGACAGACAGGTGTAGGTTCTGACCTCCCTCCATGGTGCGGCCCCTCCACACTCTTGCGGATGCTGGATCCCTTTGCGGGAGAAGGTGCGGATGGTGACCACATAGGTGGTGTAGGGCAGCAGGTCCGTCAGGTTGTGGCTGCGCTCATGGCCCCCCACTGTCTTCTGCACCTCCTTCAGGCTGCCTGTCCCTGTGTAAACACACACATAACAGTATTGACCCCTGAAATTCTTATTCCATACATTGCAATACACCCTCGTCCTGTGTCACACACACAATAACAGTATTGACCCCTGAAATTCTTTATTCCATACATTGCAACAAACCCTCTTCCACACCCTGCGATGACCCCTGACTTGATCACACACACACGGGACCAGACAGTTGACCCTGAATCACCTCATGCAAAACATTCTTTACACACAGACATATGTGCACCATACAGCAATACACCGTCCCCTGTGTCCACCACATACGTACTGACCCTGATTCTTTATCCCAGACATTCCACCACCTTCTGACCACCTCCCCCCTCCCCTCCCCCATCTAATATCACAACTTGTGAAAAGACAAACACGGTCTCTGTCTGTGTCTCCCCATCTCTTGTCTGTCTCCATGTCTGTCTGTCTGTCTCCCTGCATTCCCACCCATCCCTCCCTCCCTCCCACGCACCAACAGAAAAGCACAGCGTTGTGAAACAGGGCCTCTTTCTGTCTCTCTGTCTGTTTTGAGTCTCTCTCTGTCTGTCTGTCTGTCTGAGTCTGTCTAACTCACACACACACACAGAGGAAACTGTCCTCACGCATTCAATGCGTCAGTAGAAAAGCCATCCCCCTTCTCACTCTATCCACACAGACACACACACACGATTCCTGTACTCACGCATGCGATGTGTCAGGAGAAAGGCCAGGATAGGCTTGTTGGACTCCTGCATCCATTGCACTTCACACACACACACACACACACACACACACACACACACACACACACACACACACACCACACACTATCTGTACTCACGCATGCGGTGTGTCAGCAGGAAGGCCAGGATTGGCTTGTTGGACTCCTGCGTCCATTGCACTTGCAGCACCGAACTGCTGATAGGGGTCAAGGTCACCTTCTGTGGGGGCGGAGGGGCGTCCTCTGCAATGTGACCATGACAGTGGTGTTGGTGTTGTTCACTGTGTGTGCGTGTGTGTGTGTGGGGGGGGGGATGTAAGGGGTGTGTGTGTGTGTGTGTGTGTGTGTGTGTGTGTGTGTGTGTGTGTGTGTGTGTGTGAGAGAGAGAGAGAGAGAGAGAGAGAGAGAGAGAGAGAGAGAGAGAGAGAGAGAGAGAGAGAGAGAGAGAGAGAGAGAGAGAGAGAGAGAGAGTGCGTGCATGCGTGCGTGCGTGCATACATGCATGCATGCATGCATGCGTGCGTTTTCCCCCATCTTTGTAAGTCAGCACCAATGTTATATTTCCAGGAGAAAAAAAATCCCCTAAAAAAATCCCCACAAACCTCTGCGAAGACATAACTCATTCGGGACGGCCAATTCTCTCCCTTGCTTTTCCCCACAAACGGCCCATTTGTAATGGGTAGTAAAAACAATCAGTTAAAATACAAAACACATAGTAAGAAAATAACATTTTCTGAACTTATGAATAAAATGCTGGGTTAGTATATATCAAAAGATTGAAGCTGTCACCTTACTGTTAGAGCTTTGACCAGCATGAAGAAAATACTCTGAGTTTAGTTTGTTCTCCGAGTCGCTACTCCATGTCGGCTACACTCTGCAACCACAATCAAAGAGTTCCTAACACACAGAATCACCCGACAACACTCTGCATTCCACCTTGGACAGGCTCACGAAGCTATGTTTAGCTGCACTAGTCACAGTATCTTATGGCTGCAGCATGAAAAATCTGCAAACAGCAAATCGGGTATAGCGGTCAGTCGTCCAAAACCGTTGCTTTACACTGATCTGCTATAGTGGTCCTCTGAGAGTTAAACCCACGGTCTAAACTGCCAGTGTGACATTCTGACCGCTACGCTATTCTGCCCCCCTCAGCAGGGCTGAGGATCCAATGCATCCTGAGTTGTACCAATGTTGTAGCTGAATATATTTTGGGTGGGCTTTTCTCGGTTGTATTTTGCTTGTTTGCATGCTGCTTCATTGTTGTTAGTTTGTCTGGGTTTTTTATTTAAGTGGTTTTTTTGTGTATGTTGTTTTTTTTTTGCTAGATAGATGGCTTAATGAAAAAAAAGCAAATTTATTGCTTACTCAAGGTACCATCTGTAAATAAAATTGTGACTCTGACTCCCACTCCATCCCCCCCCCCCCCCGCACAGACTGACTGACTCACTGTGAGCAAAGACTCCGATGCGAGCGATGGCGAAGACCTGACCGATGGTGTTTTCTGCTATACACTGGTAATAGCCTGAGTTCTCCAGACGAATGGTGTACACGATCAGCCTAGTGTTCTCCTCACTCAGCTGCACAACACACACACAGACATATAGATAGGGACATAGATACATACATAGATATATAGATACATAACACCATGGCCGTCCTCATCATCATCATGACAATGAGGAGGAGGAGGAGGAGGAGGAGGAGGAGGATGAGGAGGAGGAGGAGGAGGAGGACCAAATCACACACACAAACACACTCCAACACAAACAGACACACAACCCCCCACCTCAACACACACACACACCCATGCGCACACACACTGACCTCATATGTTATGATACTTTAATACGTTTTCTCCAGTTTTTCACTAGAAAACCCATTTGAAGCCTCACTCACATACCCACATACCCCCCCACCCCCTACCAAACCCAGCAGACTGCCTGATGTACCTCGTATTTGATCATCTCTTATGGCAGGGTGTGGATGGGGCAGCCATTGAAGTACACACCCACACACCCACTCACCCCCCTCCCCCCCCCCCAGCCCAGATGACGTACCTCATATTTGATCATTTCTTTGGGCACGGTGTGGATGGGGCGGCCATTGAAGTACACCCCCCCCCCCCACCCCTACCCACACACACACACCCCCCAGCCCAGAGGCTGATGTACGTACCTCATATTTGATCATTTCTTTGGGCAGGGTGTGGATGGGGCGGCCATTGAAGTACACCCCCCCCCAGCCCAGAGGCTGATGTACGTACCTCATATTTGATCATTTCTTTGGGCAGGGTGTGGATGGGGCGGCCATTGAAGTACACCCCCCCCCCCCAGCCCAGAGGCTGACGTACGTACCTCATATTTGATCATTTCTTTGGGCAGGGTGTGGATGGGGCGGCCATTGAAGTACACCCCCCCCCCCCAAGCCTGATGTACGTACCTCATATTTGATCATCTCTTTGGGCAGGGTGTGGATGGGGCGGCCATTGAAGTACACCCCCCCCCCCCAAGCCTGATGTACGTACCTCATATTTGATCATCTCTTTGGGCAGGGTGTGGATGGGGCGGCCATTGAAGTACACCCCCCCCCCAAGCCTGATGTACGTACCTCATATTTGATCATCTCTTTGGGCAGGGTGTGGATGGGGCGGCCATTGAAGTACACCCCCCCCCCAAGCCTGATGTACGTACCTCATATTTGATCATCTCTTTGGGCAGGGTGTGGATGGGGCGGCCATTGAAGTACACCCCCCCCCCCCAAGCCTGATGTACGTACCTCATATTTGATCATTTCTTTGGGCAGGGTGTGGATGGGGCGGCCATTGAAGTACACCCCCCCCCCCCAAGCCTGATGTACGTACCTCATATTTGATCATTTCTTTGGGCAGGGTGTGGATGGGGCGGCCATTGAAGTACATACCTCATATTTGATCATCTCTTTGGGCAGGGTGTGGATGGGGCGGCCATTGAAGTACACCCCCCCCCCCCCCCAGCCCAGAGGCTGATGTACGTACCTCATATTTGATCATTTCTTTGGGCAGGGTGTGGATGGGGCGGCCATTGAAGTACATACCTCATATTTGATCATCTCTTTGGGCAGGGTGTGGATGGGGCGGCCATTGAAGTACACCCCCCCCCCCCCCCAGCCCAGAGGCTGATGTACGTACCTCATATTTGATCATCTCTTTGGGCAGGGTGTGGATGGGGCGGCCATTGAAGTACACCCCCCCCCCCCCCCAGCCCAGAGGCTGATGTACGTACCTCATATTTGATCATCTCTTTGGGCAGGGTGTGGATGGGGCGGCCATTGAAGTACACCCCCCCCCCCCCCCCCCCCAGCCCAGAGGCTGATGTACGTACCTCATATTTGATCATCTCTTTGGGCAGGGTGTGGATGGGGGCCGTTGAAGTACATACCTCATATTTGATCATTTCTTTGGGCAGGGTGTGGATGGGGCGGCCATTGAAGTACGTACCTCATATTTGATCATCTCTTTGGGCAGGGTGTGGATGGGGCGGCCATTGAAGTACGTACCTCATATTTGATCATCTCTTTGGGCAGGGTGTGGATGGGGCGGCCATTGAAGTACATACCTCATATTTGATCATCTCTTTGGGCAGGGTGTGGATGGGCGGCCGTTGAAGTACCAGAGGATGGAGGGTTTGGGGTTGCCCTCCACCTCACAGAACAGGGACACTGTGCGTGTGATGGGCCAGTCGTTGGACTCCGGGTCCGTGATCATCACAGGGTACGCTGCACACACACACAGGAACACAAATGAACATACGCGCACGCACAACACACATGACGATGATGGTAACAAACACTCACTGTGCACATTCAGGGTGGCCTTGCAATGCTGTTTTCACTGTCAATGACTACAGACATTGATATGATTTTAAATTATGACGATGAAGATGACAAGCACTCCCTGTGCACATTCAAAGCGGTCTAGTGATGCTGTTCTTACTGTCAATGACTACAGACATTGATATGATTTTAAATGATGATGATGATGATAAACACTCACTGTGCACGTTGAGGGTGGCCTCATAATGCTGTTTTCCGCTGTGTAAGACTATAATAATGATGATGATAATAATGACAACAACAACAACAAACACTCACTGTGCACATTGAGCGTGGCCTCGTAGTGCTGTTTTTGCTCTCTATAACTACAGACATTCATGTGATTTTAAATGATGATGATGATGATGATGATGATGATGATGATGATGATGATGATGACACCAACAAGCACTACTCACTGTGGACATTGAGCGTGGCCTCGTAGTGCTGTTTTCGCTGTCTATATCTACAATGATGATAATGACAATGACGATAATGATGATAACGATAACAAGCACCACTCACTGTGCACATTGAGGGTGGCCTCGTAGTGCTGTTTTTGCTGTGTATAACTACAATGATGATGATGATGATGATGATGATGATGATGATAATGATGATGATACTCACTGTGGACATTGAGCGTGGCTTCATAGTGCTGTTTCCTCTGCCCCCTGCTCAGCACACACTGGTAGATGCCGGCGTCCTCTGACTGCACGTTGAGGATCATCAGGTTGCCCTTGCCAAACAGCTGGTGACGCTCACTCAGCGCCTTGAGGTCTGTGGACAGAGCAGAGGGATACATGTATGCTGAGTGTGACAGGGTATTACAGTGACCACTACCCCCCCCACAAACACACAACAAGCAGAGTGATTTGATTTGATTTATTCTTTTATATCGAGGATAATGGAATAAGCACTCTTGTGCTTTTTTACATCCAGTTCCCCGTGTGTATGCAGTTTTGTAAATGTCATCTGTTCCCACCGGCACACGATGGCCTACTCTTATGAAAAGCGGAACAGGATTTCATGTGTGCGCAAGATGTTCTGCGTGCGTTCGCACACGGGGCCTTGGTTTAAAGTCTCATCTGAAGGACTTTTGGGGAGAGTGACAGGGTGTATTACAGTGACCACTGCCCCCACACACAACAGTTATGTAGGTGACAGGGTATTACAGTGTGACAGCCTGTTAGAGTGTGACACAGCCTGTTAGAGTGTGACACAGCCTGTTAGAGTGTGACACAGCCTGTTAGAGTGTGACACAGCCTGTTAGAGTGTGTGACTACTTTTTAGTGTGGTCTGTGGGCAGAGGGATGTATGCTGAGTGTGACAGAGTATTACAGTGACCACTACCTCTCCCCACACACACACAACAAGCAGAGTGACAGGGTATATTACAGTGACCACTGTCCCCACACACAACAGAGTGATGTAATTTATTTTATTTTATTTTGTACCGCTTTGTGTCACAGCAGATTTCTCTGCGTGAAATCCGGGCTGCTCTCCCCGGGGAGAGCGCGTCGCCACAAGTGCAGAGCCTACCCATTTTTTTTTTTTTTCCACAGGGATGGTGTCTAAGCATGACACCTGTGTGCTTGCTGTTTTTTTAAAAATAATTTTGTCATCCGCTCCTACCTGCACACAATGGCCTGCTCTTCCAAAAGGCAGAACAGGATTTTAACATGTGCGCAAGATATTCTGCATGCGTTCGCACAAGGGGCCTCGGTTTATAGTCTCATCCGAATGACTGACATTCAGTTCAATTTTTCATCAAACTGGGAAGAAAGGGCAAGGCTGGGTACGAACCCAGAACCTCACGGTTTTACTTGTTGGCAGGTGAACGTCTTAACCATCCTGCCACCTAAGTCAGGGTTCGCGCTAGGATTTTTTAAAACCGGTACTGCAGTTGCCATTTCAGATTTATCTTGACCAACTCCCCCAAAATCGGTCCCCAGAAAATAAAATCCGGTACGTACTGTGAACAAAACGAAACTATTCAATGAGGGGGTGGGGGAGGGGGGGATTGTTCGGCAGCAAAACTATAATCTAATTGAAGCAAATCTCTAAGAGACTTTGAATGCCGTGCTGCTGCCACTCGCTTCTTGGGCACGAAGCCACTCAGGAAATAGGATTTTTTTTCTAGCGCCTGTGTCACTGTCTGTGTCAGTCTGTTGTTTTGCATGACATCGTTCGTGTGACTTATATTCTTCTTTCTTGTTTCTATGCTTCGTTCAATTTAGATTTAGTTTTCGACTCCTCTCTCAAAGCAACGCGCAAATTCATAGTCATAGATCCTCCGCTTTTCGCTTTTCGTAAGAGCAGGCCATCGTGTGCTGACGGGAACAGGTGACATTTACGAAACTGCATACACACGGGGACTGGATGTAAAAAAGCACAGGAGTGCTTATTCCATTATCCTCGATATAAAAGATTAAAAGAATAAAGAATAAATAAATCTAGGCCCAATTTACTCATTGTGAATGGAAGTTACTGTCATGCCGAGAAGAGCGCGAAGCTCTATTCTTTCACAGTAAAGTTTGCTGTTCTGCGTGCTAGGCTAATGAGGCTGACGCCAAAGATGTTCATCGGAAGCGGTGGTAGGAAGGGGTAGGTGCGTAAGCACAGTACAGGCACATGACAGACTGTCAGAAAATGTCACTTCAGACTTTTTTTTTTTTTTAGACGGAAATCTAATCGGTCACAGGCAAACAGAATCGGTACGCGGTACTGGCTGCTTCGAAAATTTTCGGTATTCTTCGTTTACAATCGGTAAAATACCGACAATTACCGGTTATCGCGAACCCTGCTAAGTGACAGGATTATACAGTGACACAGCCTGTTAGCATGTCCCACACAACAAGCAGAGTGATGTGAGTGACAGGGTATTACACTCACTCCTCCCTCCCCCCTCCCTCACTCGATGATGAAAACATGCAAATTAAAGCTTGTTCAATGTACCATCTGGAAATAAAAATTTGACTTGACTTGACTTGACCACACACACACACACACACACACACACACACACACACACCACACACACACACACACTCCCTCCCCATACACACACACACACACTCCCTCCCCATAACCACCACCACCACCACCAACAGCAGCAGCACCACCACCAGCATCCCTATACCTTTTCGTTTCCACTGGACGAGGGGCGGGGGGATGGCGTTGGCCAGACACTCCAGGATGACCGTCTCCCCCGCCATGGCCGTCGTGTTGTTGGGGGCCGCCAGCAGCTCTGTCTCCACCTCCGCCCCTGAACACACACACACACCAACACACTGTCGGTCACCCTGAACACACACACACACCAACACACTGCCCACCTCTGCCTGAACACCACACCAACCATTCCTGACACACCACACACCAACAACGTACCCACCGAACACACACCAACACACTGTCACCTGAACACACACACACACACCAACACACTGTCACTGTCTCCACCTCGCCCCTGAACACACACACACACCAACACACTGTCACCACCTCCGACCCTGAACACACACACACACACAACACACTGTCGGTCACCCTGAACACACACACACACCAACACACTGTCACTGTCTCCACCTCCACCCCTGAACACACACACACACCAACACACTGTACCTGTCACCTGAACACACACACACCAACACACTGTTCACCTGAACACACACACACAACACACTGTCACCTGAACCACACAAACACACGACTAACACACCAACACACTGTCACTGACCCACACTCCGCCCCTGAACACACACACACACACCAACACACTGTCAACGTCTCTTCTCTTCTCCTCTTCTCTCCTCTCTTCCCCTTCGCCCCCAAAATGGTCTTCTATCATACTGAAAAAGGTCTTCCATCGTAACATCATTATTTTTATTAAATTTTTTTTTTTTTAAAGCTCTACCATAGTTGTTGAGAAAAGATCTTCCATCCCATTGAAAAGATCTATCAGTTATTGAAAAAGATCTTCCATCCCATTGGAAAAGAAAGATCTATCACAGTTATTGAAAAAGATCTTCCATCTCATTGGAAAAGAAAGATCTATCACAGTTATTGAAAAAGATCTTCCATCCCATTGGAAAGAAAGATCTATCACAGTTATTGAAAAAGATCTTCCATCCCATTGGAAAAGAAAGATCTATCACAGTTATTGAAAAAGATCTTCCATCTCATTGGAAAAGAAAGATCTATCACAGTTATTGAAAAAGATCTTCCATCTCATTGGAAAAGAAAGATCTATCACAGTTATTGAAAAAGATCTTCCATCTCATTGGAAAAGAAAGATCTATCACAGTTATTGAAAAAGATCTTCCATCTCATTGAAAAAGATCTTTCATTGAATTGAAAAAGATCTGTCATGGTTGTTGAAAAAATCTTCAACTGTATTCAAAGAGATTTTCCATCAAATAGGAAAAAAACGATACTCCAACGTATTGAAAAAATTTAGATCTTTCATTGAACTGAAAAAGGTCTTCCACTGCATTGAAATAGATCTTCCATCAAACTGAAAACCATCTTCCATGATGGGTTTGTTTACCTAAGTTAGTCAAATACCAATACACTTCTCCACAGCTGAGTTTTCCCTTCTTTTATCTTTAACCCTCTTATTTGCCGGGATTGAATAATTATTACCCCCCCCTAAGTCCCAAATTTGCTGGGATTTACACACAGTAGATTTCCATCATGCTGTGACCATCACTAATTGCTACCACAGGTTACCCGAAGTAGAAAAAAGGACATAAACCTCAAAAGACACACACACCACACACGCTGGGACTGCACTATACCTGGGCAGGCGAAGACACACAGCCGTGCCTGCTGCGACCATTTCCACTTGATGTTGGTCACTTCGTCAGGTATATCAGATTAACCATAGTAAAGAAAAGGTTAGCAACCCCCCCCCCCCCCCCCCCCCACAGACACACACACACACACACGCTGGGACTGCAGCGTACCTGGGCAGGGGAGGACCCTGAGGCGTGCCTGCTGTGACCACTTCCACCTGATGTTGGTCACCTCATTGGGTATATCAAGTTACCCATAGTAGAGAAAAGGTTAACCCCCCCCACACACACACACACGCTGGGACTGCACCATACCTGGGCGGGCGAAGACACACAGGTGTGCATTCTGCGACCATTTCCACTTGGTCTTTCCACTTCCATTTCCACAAAATCAACTGAACACATGTTGGTCACCTCGTCAGGTATATCAAGTAACCCATAGTAGGGAAAAGGTTAACAACACCCCCCCCCCCCCCCACACACACACACACACACACAGACACCACGCTGGGACTGCAGCATACCTGGGCAGGCGAAGACACACAGCCATGCCTGCTGCGACCATTTCCACTTGATGTTGGTCACCTCGTTAGGTATATCAGGTAGGGAAAAGGTTAACACCCCCCCCACACACACACACACACACGCTGGGACTGCACAATATCTGGGCAGGGGAGAACACACAGCCGTGCCTGCTGCGACCATTTCCACTTGATCTTTCCACTTCCATTTCCACAAAATCAACTGAACACATGTTGGTCACCTTGTCAGGTATATCAAGTTACCCATAGTAGGGAAAAGGTTAACCCCCCCCCCCCACACACACACACACAGACACACGCTGGGACTGTAGGATACCTGGGCGGGGGAGGACCCTGAGGCGTGCCTGCTGTGACCACTTCCACTTGATGTTGGTGACCTCGTCAGGCAGGTGGTTGAAGTTCTGGGCGGCCATGCAGCGGTAGGATCCCTCGTCACTGTCAGACACATTGTGCATCTGCAGGGCTCCTGACGGCAGCTGCACAAACCTGTAGCCACACACAGTGACACACACATTCAGTAACTGATATTTAAATAAATATTGGCACATAATTGTCCAATTTTCAATCTGTTTTTTGTATTGGATAGCCCTTCAATTGCAGATTAATAACTTGTCAGTAACTAGAAATTGACCTCTGGTGCAATGCGACTCCTTATGTGGTGGGGCGTCGCAAAATTGGGTACTGAGCTAAGCGACTCCTTTCGTGGTGGAGCGTCACATTTACATTTTTCACTGGAATTACTGACTTTGTTATTTATTTACTCTTTTATTTGTTCTTTTATATTGAGGATAATGGAGTAAGCACTTGTGTGTTTGAGATTGTTGGAACTGCATTTTCTGTTTGTTTATTAGATTGTATTCCATAGAGTTCAGGAACGAAAATGTTGGGATTTTTGTTTGTTTTATTTTAAAATTAATTAGCAAGTATAGACCCCCTGAAATTCTTTACTCCATACATTACCAACTCCACCCCCTTCCCCTGAACTTGTGAAAAGATGTTCAATGAATGTGAACACACACACAGCCATCACTTCCTCTTCAGGAATGGATGGAGCCTGTCTTGTCTATCTGAACCCTCTCCACACCATTTCCTCCCTACAACCTTGCACTTTCCCCTCTGCTTTTGTTTGATGGTGCATTATCATTATTTTAAAAAAAAAATTATCCTATCCTTGCTAGTTGAAGGCAACCCCCAAATAGCAAGGTTATGTTCAACTTTTAATGACTAAGTCTGTAGTGTTATTGTTCCGATCCTTGCTCATTGTGGGCATCCCCCCCCCCCCCCCCCCTTGCCCCATAACAAGGTAGTGTTCAACTTTTAATGACTCAGTCAGTTACCGGTCCAATCCTCGTTTCGTTACGTTACCTATCTATCTTTCTTTGTCACTGACTGACCTATGATCGTCGACCGTCAGTTGCTCGTTGTCTCGCTGCCAGACGATGGTGGCGGGGGTGTGGCCTTGATGCTGCAGTCGAAGCGCGCAGAGCCCCCGATGTACGTCTCCACTGGCCGCGGCTCCTTGGTGAAGTTCCTGGCGATACCTGCACACACACACACAGGGCACTGGGGGTTAGGCACTGTCGTCTTTAACATACACATGTGTAATCTTGCGCGCGCACATGCACACACATGAATACATGCACGCGCACGCACACACATACAGTGATACACACACATGTATACATGCGCGCATGCACGCACACACATACACACACACTGCACACACACATACACACACACAAGCATACTCCGCTGATCTAACCGTAAGATCTACTCGGAACTTCTCAAGAGATCTCGCCTATAGATACGAAGAAAAAAGGGAATGAACATATTGTCTAATATCACTAGAAGTGAACAGACGTAAAACTGAAGACAACACACAAGCATGTACCCACATGCTTACCTGTACACACTCAAAAGGACAAATGCATGATTGAATACACAGACAGACAGACACAAACACACACACAAACACACACACACGATGTAAAGAGGATGTACACACAAACACAATTCTACACTTTTTTTTGGGGGGGGGGAAGTGTCTGGAGAGTGAAGGACGAAAACCGATTTTGAAACCATAATTTCTGAAAACAAGAAAAAACAAACTAAACAAACTCGTCCAACTTATCTCAGGATTTCAACTGCAGTCTCCCCAACCCCATGGCATAGTTTGCCTTCTGTTTCCATCTCCTGTCTGTCTGTCCCTGTCTTCACCACCTGAAATCCCCTTTACCCTGCCAAAGTGTATAACCTTTATCAGTGTGGGCACGTGTGTGTGTGTGTGTGTGTGTGTGTGTGTTCAAATTTGCTATTTTCTAAAACTATTAATTGTTATTGATTGCTTGTGTGTTGTATCGGTCGAATGCAAGCACTTTGATTTGTTTATATGCAAGATATAGTACTATATAAATTCAATTTATTATTATTATTATCGTTATCATCATCATCATCATTATTATTATTATCATTATTACTATTTATTATTATTATTATCATTATTATTATTATATCCCACAGACCTCAAACAGCCTCATTCACACACAGAGAGATAGA
>CM060349.1:6193388-6198185 GCA_030674155.1 Stramonita haemastoma
CTCCTCTCTCCTTTAATTAACCACACCCTCCCTCCCTCCCTCCTTGTCCCTCCCTCCCTCCCTCTCTTTCTTTCAACTCTCAAGTGTCGCCCACGCCACTACAAAAAGAAGAGAGAATAAAAGTGCACTGCAGTTATGGCAAGACAATGCGCATTTGACTCCCTCTCTCATTTTTCTTTCCCTCTCTAAAAACAGTCAAGGCATTGTCCTGCCATTTCTAACTGTATCTAACTTCCATAGATCTCCCCCCCCCCTTCTCCCAACCCCTCCCTGGATTTTATTTAACCCCTCCCCTTCCTTTACCCCTCCCCCCCCCCCCTCTCTCTCTCTCTCTCTCATCTTGAGACACATTCACACACATGCGTGTGTATCTCTTTCTCACACATACATGTATGTGTATCTCAATCTGTATCTCTTTCTCAAATATGTGTATCACTATCTTTCTCACACATATGTCACTATGTGTATCACTATCTCTTTCCCTCTTTCACACACACATGCACACATGCATGCACACACGCATGCACACACACTAACATTTGGATGAGACTATTATCAACTGTGGCCCCATGCGCAAAATACATGCAAGAAATTTTTGTGTCCTTGTTAAAACATGTTATTCATTTCAGAAAAATAGGCCATTAAGTGCCAGGGAACAAAGATGAGACAATAAAATCGCCTGCACAATGGGACTGAATGTAAAATGAAAAGCACATGTGCTGATTCCGTTATCCTTGAAATAAAACAATACATGAAATAATCTCTCTCTCTCTCTCTCTCTCTCTCTCTCCTCTCTCTCTCTCTCTCCACCACACACACACACACACACACACACACACACACACACACACACACACACACACACACACACACACACACACACTTACACAGAGGCAAATCAGGACAGGTCAAGCTAGAGCAAAGAGAGAAAGAGAGAGAGAAGAGAGAGAGAGAGAGAGAGAGAGAGAGAGAGAGAGAGAGAGAGAGAGAGAGAACAGAAGAGACAGCAGAAGACGCAACAGACACAACGACACAGAGAGACAGACAATCAAGACAACAAGACAGACACACAGACAGACACTCACACGACAACCAACACACACACACACACACACACACACACACACACACACACACACACACACACACCACAACACACCAACAACAAGACACACACAAAAGACACAAAAACACACACAACACACACACACACAGAACACACACACACACAGACACACAGCAACACACACCAAAGGACCACCACAACACACACACACACTGACACACATGACCCCACCAAACCAAGAACAACACAACCAACCAGCACGCAGCCAAGGAACTAATGGCACTTTACCCTTGACCCCACAACGCAACGACCTTGACCGATCAGGCCGAGCAAGTGGACAGTGAAGCCGAGGCTGGCTCACATTGGCCGAGAGGGAGGGAGGGAGAACAGGGAGAGGGAGGGGGTGGAAGAGAGAGAGAAAAGGGAGTGGGGAAGAGGGGAAGAGGGGGAGGGAGAGGGAAAGGTCACTGACCCCTTTTCCCAGCTACTCCACCACCACCACCACCACCGCTACACACACAGCCCGCTGAAGCCAGTGAAGGTTGTGGGTTGGGGTGTAGGCTTAAAAAAAAAAAAAGAAAGAAAGAAAGAAAGAAAAGAAAAAAAGGGGGTAAAAGATGGGGGGAGGGGGGAAGGACAGATAAAAAAAAAGGAACTGGCAAAAAAAGGTTTCTTTCTTGGGAGCTGATGAAGAAACGAATTCATATCTCTCTCTCCTCTCTCTCCTCTCTCTCTCTCTCCTCTCTCCTCTCTCTCTCTCTCTCTCCTCTCTCTCATCATATTCGTAAGACCCACAGCCTGAACCAATGACACCCCAACCCCTCACCCACACACATACATACAGTGTGATACATACAAACACACACACACAAATCTGCACACACACACACACACACACACACACACACAATCTGCACACACACACACACACACACACACACACACACACACACACACACACACACAGTGGGCCCTTTTGGTGTAAGGCAGGGTGGTGGAGGGAAGAACCCACCCTTAGAGTTTTAAAGAAGTAGTATCAAAAGTGAACAAGGGCACAACACACACACACACACACACACACACACACACACACACACACACACACACACACACACACACACACACAATGCTGACTCCATCCCCCACCCCTACCCGCCCACCCAAAAAAAAAAAAAAAAGGGGGGGGGGGTCTTCCGATAAGACTATGAGACTATAAACCGAGGTCCCGTGTGCGAATGCATGCAGAACATCTTGGCCGACTTTGTTAAAAACCCATTCTGCTTTTCAGAAGAGTAGGCCACTGTGTGCCAGTGAGAACAGATTACAAAATTGACAAAACTGCATACACATGGGACTGGATCATGCAAAAAAGTACATGAGTGTTTATTCCAGTGTCCTCGAAATAAAAGATGATTTTTTTAAACCATACAACACACACACCACACACACACACACACACACACACACACACACACACACACACACATCACACATTCAAACACTCACATCACACCACACACACACACCTGAACACACAGGACATCACCACTACACAACAAACCACCCTCCACTCTCCTCCACTTCCTGAACAACCAACGAGCTCAGCCACTGCTAAAACTAAGAACTCCACTCTCTCCATCTTTCTCCTTCTCCTACTCTCTCTCTACTCCTCATCCTCTCTCTCTCTCTCTCATCTCATCCTGCTCTCTTTTCTCTCTCTCTCTTCTCTCTCTCCCCTCTCTCTCTCTCTCTCTCTTCTCTTCCTCTCTCTCTCTCTCTCTCTCTCTCTCTCTCTCATTCTCCTTCTCTTCACTGTCCTCTCTCTTTCTCTCCTCTCCTCTCTCCTCTCCCTCTCTCTTCCTCTCTCTCTCTCCTGGAACTGTCTCCACCCTTCTGTGTTGGTGAGACAGCGATATATAATGTGAATAAATCATCATTACATTTTCATGTTCGCTCTCTCTCTCTCCCACCCATCCCTCCCACACCTTGACTCGTTTCCAATTGTCACTTCTTTGGAACAACCTTCTTGTTGGGCAGGCAAGCAAGCACACAGAGAGAGAGAAGAGAGAGAGAGAGAGAGAGAGAGAGAGAGAGAGAGAGAGAGAGAGAGAGGGGAGGGGAGGGGGGGGGGGGGCGGGAGGGGAGAGAGAGCAGGGGTGGAGGTTTTGCAATAATTACATGTGAAATGCTCTCTCTCTCTCGTCTCTCTCTCTCTCTCTCTCTCTCACACACACACACACACACACACACACACACACACACACACACACACACACACACACACACACACACACACACAGATAGTGGGCGCCTGTAGATCCCAACTGTAGCAGCCAATAAGAGCGAGTCCGTTATCTGTTCCCAACGCGATTGGTCAAAACAACAACAGCAGCACAAGAAGAACAAAAACATCTTTGACCTAATAACCTACCCCACCCCATCCCTCTGAAAGAATGTTGGAAATTGGGACACAGAGAGAGAGAGAGAGAGAGAGAGAGAGAGAGAGAGAGAGAGAGAGAGAGAGAGAGAGAGAGAGAGAGAGAGAGAGAGAGAGAGAGAGAGTTGACCACATCAAGTTCCCGTCACACAGCACGCAAGGAAAGCTCCGCGGCACGCGCAAGGGCACGCGCGCTGAAAAGTGTGGGTGATGGAATCGGGGCTAAATTATTCAATAACAATTTCTAGTAGTAAAAACTCTGAGAGAGAGAGAGGAGAGAGAGAGAGAGAGAGAGAGAGAGAGAAGGGGGGGGGGAGGAGAGAGGGGGGATGGGGGGGGAGAAAGAAGGGAGAATGGAGGGAGAGAGAGGTGGAGAAGATAGATCTGGGGAGAGACAGAGACACACAGAGAGAGACAAAGACAGAGACACACAGAGACACAGACAGAGAGAGAGAGAGAGAGAGAGAGAGAGAGAGAGAGAGAGAGAGAGAGAGAGAGAGAGAGAGAGAGAAGAGAGAGAGCTATTTTAGAAGCCAGGCTTGAAATCAGAAAGGCAAAACCTCCAAAACAGATCTCTGCAACTCGGATCGATCACACGAACACTTCACGCTCGTAAACTTACAGCGCACGCACGCACGCACACACAAACAGAGAGAGAGAGAGAGAGAGAGAGAGAGAGAGAGAGAGAGAGAGAGAGAGAGAGAGAGAAGAGAGAGTTGTACACTCAGAATCACAAACACATAGGTCTACATGATACATGTTACATGTATGTCTCGGATGCATATATATATGCACACACACGCAAGCACGAACGTACAGTGTGTGTGTGTGTGTTTGTGTGTGTGTGTGTGTGTTGTGTGTGTGTGTGTGTGTGTGTGTGTGTGTGTGTGAGTGTGAGAGAGAGAGAGAGAGAGAGAGAGAGAGAGAGAGAGACAGAGACAGAGACAGAGACAGAGACAGAGAGACAGACAGACAGACAGAAACAGACAACTTCTTGCCCAGAATCACCAACACACATCTCTCGGCCGTATACGTAAGCACGCACGCACGCACGCACACACGAATGTGCGAATGTGTATACATGTATTTGTGTGTACGCGCGCCCTTACATGTGCGTGTTAGGGGGGTGGGGGTACGCGTGCGCGTGTGTGTTGAGGGGCGTGGTGCGCGCGTGTGTGTGTAGGTAGTAGGCGAGCGCGCAGAGAGCGGCACGTGAAGAATTGCGGGTTGCTGACTTCTGATGACCTCTACAAGCCCCGCCCTTTTTCATCGATCTCTACACCCCCCCCCCCCC
>CM060349.1:6225785-6230785 GCA_030674155.1 Stramonita haemastoma
TTTGAATTACGTGAAACAGTTTAACGAGTCCTCTGTGAGGCTAATTTGTGAATTGTGTGAAACTGTTTTTTATAAAATAATATAATAATAATAATATAATAATAATAATAATAATAATAAATAAACAATAATAAAATAATAAATAATATAATAAAAATAAACACACAATATATGATTTAGCGCTACATCTTGACAAAAACAAATCAAAGGCTCAACATTAATAAGTCCTATGTTAGGCTAATTTGTGAATTGTGAGAGATTATTTTTCGTTCTGTATGAGGCTGATTTATGAACTATGCGAGTGAGATCAGATGAGTTGTTCTTTGGGTTTTTGTTTTGTTTTGTTTGTTTTCGTTTGATGTTTTTGTGTGTTTTGTTTGTTGTTTTTGTTGTTTTTGTTTTGTTTTGTTTTGTTTTGATTTGTTTGTTGTTGTTTTTGGGGGGTGTCTGTTGTTGGTTTTTGTTGTTGTTTGTTGTTGTTGTTTTGTGTTGTTTTTTGGGGGGGTCTGCACGACGCGAATTTGTTTACTGTGTGAGATCAATTCTTTTTATTCGTTCTGCATCACTCTGAGCTTAATTTGTGAATTTGTGCAAGATCAATCTTTGAATTCTGATGGAGGTTCCTTTGTGAATTGATGTATAAGGTTTATTTGTGAAGTCTGTGTGAGCCTAATTGTTTAGTTCTTCCTGTAGGGGAGCAATTTGTGAATTCGTGCTCATATTCGAGGCTAAGTTTTTAAACAGCGAAATGTTCGGACGTCTACTGCAAGGACAGCTTTCTGTCATTCTTCGGTGTGAACGTAACTGTATCATTGCGAAAAACAGGTCAAAACTGTTACCTTTCAGTTTTAAGTAGCGAGTGGGTGGTGTGTGCCCGCTGTGCGGTGGTGTACATTCGAATTTGTTGAAACAGTAAATATATTAAGAATTAATTTAAATACAAGCACGATGTAGGGAATACAATAGTTATACATTAGGCTTCTGAAATATATTTTATAACATCTAACATTTTTGTGTGACATTATTATTCGCAATGTAATATTGTTATTTTAACACACCAAAATGTTAGATAGTTTTAATTTCTGTTTTATTATTTTTATTATTAATTCATTTATATCGAGGATAATGGAATAAGCACTCATGTGCTTTTTTACATCTAATTCTAATCACCGTGTGTATGCAGTTTTGCCAAATGTCATCTGTTCCCACCGGCACACAACAGCCTACTCTTACGAAAAGCGGAACGGGATTTAACGTGCGCGCAAGATGCATTCTCTCAATACGTGATCTGGTTTGGTTTGGTTTGGTTTGTTCTTTTCTCTGTTCGGCTGTGAAGAACACAGATCTCAGAATGCGGTCAGAAAGAATAGAGTCTTGAGTGGGGCAGAAGTACTTACACCTCTCCACTCCCCCCACCCTCACACCCACCCCACACACCACACACACACACACACACACAACACACACACACACACACAGAGAGAGAGAGGAGAGAGAGAGAGGAGAGAGAGAGAGAGAGAGAGAGAGAGAGAGAGAAGAGAGAGAGAGAGAGAGAGAGAGAGAGAGAGAGAGAGAGCAACCACCAAAAACAAAACAAAAATCCCCAACCCCTCTGAACATCAAACACCTACATTGAGGCTGGTCCTTTAAAAATCCCATTTTCTCTCCTCCTCTGCTGCCACTTGGAGTCTCCCACCCAGTAGACAGAGGAGAGAGGCCCTGCCTGAGAGACAGAGACAGAGACGAGAGAGGGGGGGAGGGAAGGAGGAAGGGAGAGAGAGAGAGGGGGGGGAGAGAGAGAGAGAGAGGGGGGGGGGAGAGAGGGGGGGGAGAGAGAGGGAGAGACAGAGACAGACAGAGGGGGGGGGGGGGGAGAAGAGTGGGAGAGACAGAGAGACAGACAGACAGACAGACAGAGACGAGACATTGAGACAGATTTTTTTATCGAGGATAATGGATAATGTGCTTTTATTACATCCAGTCCCCGTATGTATGCAGTTTTGCTGAGAGAGAGAGTGCAGAGAGAGAGAGAGAAGAGAGAAGAGAGAGAGAGAGAGAGAGGAGAGAGAGAGAGAGAGAGAGAGAGAGAGAGAGAGAGGAGAGAGAGGCGTGGAGGAGGAGGAAGGTCCTAACAGACAGACAGACAGTGAGCCCAGTAGTGTACAGCCAGGATCAAAGCAGTCGTTTCAAGAGTCCCTCTTAGCACCAACCAAGCCTTCCTCCTCCTTCCTTCCAACCTCTCCTCCCCCCTCCACACACATACACGCACGCACGCGCGCGCACGCACGCACGCACGCGCGCGCACACACACATGAGACTATAAAACAAACCCCGTGTGCGAACGCACGCAGAACATCTTGCGCACACGCTAAAATCCTGTTCCACTTCTCGTAAGAGTAAGCCATTGTGTTCCGGTGGGAAAAGATGACAAGATTTACAAAACTGCCAACACACGGGGACTGGGTGTAAAAAAGCACACGAGTGCTTATTCCCTTATCCTCGACATAAAAGAATAAATGGGAAAAAAAAATAAATAAGTAAAATAAACACACCACCACACACAACACACACACACACCACACACACACACACACACACACAGCCCACCTCTTCTCAATCACTCCCTCCCCCTCCTTTTCCCCCCCTAACTCTGTTTTCTTTCTCTGTGTTCAAGAACATCAGTGTGTGTGTGTGTGTGTGTGTGTGTGTGTGTGTGTGTGTGTGTGTGTGTGTGTGTGTGTGTGTGTGTGTGTGTGTAGCCTACGAGAAAGAGTGAGTCTTACAGCGCATTATCATCATTACTATTATTTTTGTTTATTATTACCATTATATTCTTTTAGTTCCTTTTGAGTTTATTTTGTCATGAGTTGTAAAAAAGTTGTAGCTAAATTTATTATTTTGGGTGGGGTTTTCTTGGCTGCATTTTGCTTGTTTGATTGCTGCTTCATTTTTTATTAGTTTGTTTATTGTTTAGGTGGGTTGGGGATTTTTTGTTTGTTTTGTTGTTTGTTTTTTGCTAGATAGATGGCTTGATGAAAAAAAGTAAATTTATTGCTTACTCAATGTACCATCTGGAAATAAAAATTTTGACTTTCACACACACACACACACACACACACACACACACACACACACACACACACACACACACACACACACACACTACTAATACTACTTCTACGACTGACTGCTACCACCACCACCACAAACATAGGTCACCGATTTCTCTTGCCCCCCCCCCCCCCCCCCCCTTTTTTTTTCTTTTTTTTTTCTCTCCAGCCACTGTTGTAGGTAGTTCCGGGCCCAGGGCTGCAGAGTAGAGTAGGGAGGGTGGGTAGGTAGGTACTAAGGCAGGCAGGCAGGCAGCAGGTATGTAGCCTTGGGTCAGCCAGCGGGCAGGACAGGGCTGGTTGGTTAGTTTGTAGTCATGGTTAGACATCAGCGCTCTCTGCGGTGGTGGTGGTGTAGTTGGAGGGAAATATAGGTTTTTTTTTAGTAGTCACCATTTCTAGGGGGGTGGGATAGCCAAGTGGTCAGAGTGCTCAACTTGCCCCCCAAGTTAATTTAAGCCGAGTCGAGCGTGGTTACTGTTTGGATGGGTGACTGTTTGCATGCCTTGGCTTCAGCACAGTTCCCCCCAGTTCACCCAGCTGTCAATGGGTACCTGCCCTCTTTCGAGTCAGGGAAGGTAAAGTATTGAGGGAGAGGAGATGGGCGCCGCCCTCAACATGCTGGCCCCTAGAGAAGCTGAGGTCTCTGATGCCTCGCTCCCCTACGACCACGAAGGTTATGGGACGCCTATACCTTACCATTTTACGGTACCTTTAATAGACTTTGAATGTGCGTCCACAGTGTGATGGAGTTAGGAAAATTTCCTGTTTGTCACATACAATACAATGTGACATGACACTCCAGCACAATGAGTGACACTGCACCAGAGGTCAATTTTCATTTGTTGTTGTCAGCATGTTATTCATTTACAATACACAGGCTTTTCAAAACTATCTGCCTTCCCTGATGAGCATTCCAAAGGTTCTGCTGTGGTGAGCCATTGCCCGAGTATCGCAAATTTACAACGTTATTTTAGGATATTTAAAGAGGATGTCTAACACCGCAAAAGGTGTGAGCTAACCATCTTCAAAAAGTGGCGCTGGCCCAAAAGCCCTTGGCACTGGTCCTGCACTCACGTGGCACGCTGACTGCCTGCCACCGGTCACTCACTCACTCGCTGGCTCACTGGCTCACTACACTGCTGGCTGCAGGGTCGGTGCTGGTCACTTCCACTTCTGCACCATGCGTGTTATATATTTATCATGTATATACATTATATATATCGCACCACACGACCACTGCACTAATTCAACCTTCTCTCCTGCTCTACCTCTCTTCATTTTTTTTTTGTTTTATTATTTTCTTCTTGTATAAACTGTCCTTGACAGAACGCTGGATGTTTTTTGTTGTTGTTTTTTTTAAAGCCATCTCGTGTACGTACGTACGTACGTACGTGTACGTATTCGATCACACAAAGACAAACACACGCACGCCGCCGCGCGCGCACGCGCGCCACGCACCACACACACACACACACACACACACACACACACACACACACACACACACACACACACACACAGAGTCTTCCAGATGAGACTATAAACCGAGGTCCCGTATGCGAACGCATACAGAACATCTCGCGCACATCTTAAAATCCGTTGCACACACACACACACACACACACACACACACACATACACACACACACATACACACACACACACACACACACACACACACACACACACACACACACCACACACAGAGTCTTCCAGATGAGACTATACACCGAGGTCCCGTATGCGAACGCATACAGAACATCTCGCGCACATCTTAAAATCCGTTTCGCTTGTTGAGTTGGCCATTGTGTGCCAGTGGGAATGGATGACAAAATTCACAATACTGCATACACATGGGGACTGGACGTAAGAAAAAGCACATGAGTG
>CM060349.1:6235785-6263285 GCA_030674155.1 Stramonita haemastoma
CACCACCCCTTGGATTCCATGCGAACAATGGAGGTGGCTATCTATTGTCACCTGCACAAGGTGGACACTATCCTTGTCACACAGATCTTACGCTTTTTTATGCCTCTCTGTCTCTGTCTCTCTTTCTGTCTGTCTCTCCCTGTCTCTCTCTCCCTCTCCCTCTCCATCTGTCTCTCCCCCCTCTCCCTCTGTCTCTGCCCTTCTCCCTCTCTGCCTCTCCCCCTCTGTCTGTCTCTCTCTGTCTCTCTCTCTCCCTCCCTCCCTCTCCCTCCCTCCCCTCTCTCTTCTTTCTCTCTCCCTCTTCTCTCTCCCTCCCCCTCTTCTCTCTCTTCTCTCTCTCTCTCTCTCTCTCTCTCTCTCTCTCTCTCTCTCTCTCTCTTCCTCCCTCTCCCTCCCCATCTCTCTCTCTGATGGGAGGTAGGGGTTGGGGGATATTTTATGTTGATCACACTGCATTGTTTAGTCCTGAGTACTTACGGTGATGGTCTTCAAGCTGTTCCTGACAATGTAGCTCTTGTTTTACTAAGTTATCTTGAGTAACACAACAGAGCAAAAACAAACAAAAAAACCCAGAACTGAACAATCTGCACCCTCCTCGGTTTAATTTTTCATTCAAGGAGAAAAAGCTCCTCGGATTGTCTGAAGTAACAGCCTTTAGGTATTTGAAAACAGACCAACAATATCAAAGCTTCTAATTCACTTCAGATACAAACAATTCACAATCTCACAATAGTAGCCGGTGGGATGAGCGAGTCTGAATCAGTGAAGGCGGCATTATATTCTGGGTGACCCCCAGGATGTTAAGCCAGGGAACACCCAACACCAACAACTAAAAGTAGCAGGTTCGGACAAACCACAGAGAGGGGTAGGTCAAAAAAGGTAAAGGTGTCCCATAACTTCTTTTGGGGCCAACATGTTGAGGGCAGTGGCGCCCATCTCCTCTCCCTCGCTGCTTTACCTTCCCTGACCCTAAAGAGGGCAGGAACCCATTGACAGCTGGGTGAACTGAGGGACTGTACTGAAGCCCAGATGCGCAAACGGGTCACCCATCCAACTGGTAACCACGCTCGACGCTGCTGAGCTTGACTAGGGGAAAGCGAGCATTCTGACCATTGAGCGCAGAGAGGGATAGTCACTAATAAAATTTGGCATGGTACACCCCCCCCCCCCCCCTTTTTTTTTCTTCATTTTCCAGGCACAATATATTGTGCCTCCTTCCCGCAGTCCCTTTTGACTTTTTTTTTAATCCAAAAGCTATGATGGGATGGTAAAATAAAGTCAACAGCTTTTTTTTTCTCCCTCTCTTTCCCCAATTCTATGATCTGCAGATCATTCAAAGAGCCAATTCACACCAGCACATATCACTATCCAGTTGATTTAAATACTTGTAAATTTTCATTCATGATTCAAAAATACCTCATTTCAAAGTTGATCAATTTCAGAGAGAGAGAGAGAGAGAGAGAGAGAGAGAGAGAGAGAGAGAGAGAGAGAGAGAGAGAAGAGAGAGAGAGAGAAACTGACACAGACAGAAACTGAGAAGACCTAAGAGCTTTACCAAAAGCCAAACCTCTAAGTCTAACACAGAGAGAAAGAGAGACTCAGAGGGACAGAAAAAACAAAACAACACCCTATCAAACCAACCAACCAACCAAAACAAGAGGAAAAAAACCAACAGAAACAGCGAGGATCTGTTTCGATAGATCTAGACAGGCAAAGGTCAAGTGCACTGGAAACAATGGAAAAAAACAAAGGAAAACAAAGGCCGGACTGACTGACTCAGTGACTGTTCATCTGAATTTCAAATTTCAAGTGCAAAGTTCCAAGACTCTACTCTCTTCTTTAGCTCTGAGGTTTGCTCCATGCCTCCCCCCCCCCCCCCTTTCTCAGAGCGACACTTGTGATATAAACTGCCCCCGTCTTCAAAGAAAGAAAATGCGCAACGTTGTGAATAACCTGACAACTGCCTGATATACGGTCTTCATAATTAATTCAGACTGATTTACAACAAATGGCCTTAAGTCCTACTTCCCTTCCTCCTCAACTTTCTTTCTCCTTTTTTTTTTTTTTATTTATAACTTTTGTCATTATATATCTTAGCTGGACCTCCACACCCCCCCCCCTTTAAAAAAAAATGATATACTTTTAACATCCCCCCTCCCCCAAATGTTTAGTCTTTAATTTCCTTTCATAATTTTTTTTTAACCTGGCTGGGAAGGGGGGGGGGGGGGGGGGGGGATTGCTTTTCTTTTTACCTTCTGTCAGTTTTTCTGTCTCTACCTTAGCAAGATCACTTTCAAAAAAATATTTCCTAAACAATCATATTTTTGTTTTCTCTTAGTAAATCTTTTTTTTTTAATCTTTCTATGTATATAATAATATTTATTATCTTTGCTTAAACATCTTTCTAATTGATTTGTTTTTTATTATCCAAGAATACAACATAACAAGACACTGGTTTTCTTAGGATTTAAAAATAAGGTTTAATACTGATCATCTATGCTGGACTTTTCTTTTAAAACATGCTTTTTAACAGACTTTTCATACTCTATTGTGTCATTTCATTGATTATCTATATCTAGAAGCCAGATAATCATTTTTGAAGATGATTTTCTTTTCTTCTTCATCTACAAATTTTACATACCCTATCTTTTCTTATCAGTGATATTATCACCCACATTGTATTTAAAAATGCAAATAGATGATTTTTAAAACATGCTTTCCTAGAAGAAATTTTCTTTAGATATTTATCACTAGACTATTTTTTTGTAAACAAGCTTTCTTAATTTTTTTTTTTAATACATACTCTGTCTTTTCTTACTAGCTATATAAATCTAAGCTGGGGGGAAATTTTAAAAATCAATGCCTTTCAGTTTAACTTTTTTTAAGATAAACATTTTTTTTTGTTGTCCATGCTAAACTTTTAATTTCTTAATTATGTAGGCCTTTAATGTTTTATCTTTGTTCTATTTTTCACTCATCATATTATCTTTTCCACACTTCATAAAAAAGTACATCTATTATCTTTTTTCTGCTGTTCTTTTTTTTTTTCTTACTTAAAATTTATTTGTTTTCTTTTTTGCTTCTACACCTTTTTTTTTTTTTTTAAATCATCTTTGCCCGACATGTTTCTCTAACTAACTATATTCTAACTAACTATATTAATCTTCACTCTTTGCTTACCTTTTCTTATTATCTTTGTTTGCCAAACATGTTTTTTCTGATCTATATAGATCATAGATCTTTGCTCTGCTTATAAGGTTTTTTGTTTTGTTTTTTATACATTATCCTTGCCAAACATGTGGTTTAAATAATTTTTATTCAGATTTTTGAACAAACATTGAAAACAACAGCATTCAGGAACCATAGCAACAACAAGCTTGTAGCTTATAGTGTGCTCAATTCAACAATTTGCCAAACATGTCTTTTAATTATATCATTTATCTTAACTCTGCTAACTTTTCCTCACTATTTTTCCTAGACATGTGTTGTTCTAACTCTATTTACATATTTACTCTGCTATTTTTGTTGTTGTCATAAATCTTTGCCACACACGTTTTTTGTTATCTTTGCTCTGCTGATCTTTCTCTTAATATTATCTTTGCCAAACAAATTGTTTTCTGATTATATTTATCTTTGCTCTGCTGATCTTTCTCTTAATATTATCTTTGCCATACAAATTGTTTTCTGATTATATTTATCTTTGCTCTGCTGATCTTTCTCTTAATATTATCTTTGCCAAACAAATTGTTTTCTGATTATATTTATCTTTGCTCTGCTGATCTTTTTCCTAATATTATCTTTGCCAAACAAATTGTTTTCTGATTATGTTATCTTTGCTCTGCTGATCTTTTTCCTAATATTATCTTTGCCAAACGTTTTTTGATTATGTTTATCTTTGCTCTGCTAATCTTTTTCTTAACATTATCTTTGTCAAACATATTTTCTAATGATATTTATCTTCACTCCTGTGATCTTTTCTGATTATCTTTGTAGACTTAAAAAAAAAAAGTTCTGTTTCGTTTTGTTTTTTATCTTTTCCAATTATCTTTCCTTGAGTTCTGTTGTTTTTTTTTAAACTGTATAAGTTTTTTCTTTTTGCCTCTTTATCTTCTCTTATCTATCATAATTGATACTTTTTTCCCTTCTAATTTTTAGATTACATTTTTTTTTTATATAGTATGCATACCAAAAATAATTTATACTGTATCATGTATACATGAGGAATAAGCAAAAAATAAAAAGAAACATTTAAAAAATAACAAATAATCGCAACAAAGCATTCAGCTATTGAGATAATCAGTGATAAAGTTGACAGAATCATTAAAAAAAAAAAAAATCACATAAAATGAAATACTGATGGTTCAATACGTACACGAACAGAAAATATTCAACACATTGTGACACATGACCGACTGCACAACAGCAAAAACTCACTTTAAAATATTTCTAAACATCAACAAGTAATGAAATAAGATGTGGTAAAATAACCCAAACATAGTGAAATAAAACAACAACAACAAAACCAAACTGCAAAAGATGGAATAACTCAAACTGAAATTTCACATTATTTAGTATTGTACAATACAAACTAAATCAGAATAAAAATGGAAGCAAACCAAACAAAAACAAAAAAAAGGGGTGTGAACTTAAATAAAAACAGTAAATACAAAAAAACAACACCAAAAATCAACAAACAAAACTTTAAAAAGTACAGATAAAAATACAAACATCAGACAAAAAAAAAAGAAAACTTTACCACACAACAAAACATTTAACAAAATACGCACCACCACCTCCCCCCCCAAAAAAAAAACCAACACCAACAAAAAACCTAAAACAAACAACCAAAATCAAAGATAAAAACAAAACACAAAATAGAGGGGGAAAAAAAGTTGGGATGGTTTTGTGTTTTTTTGGGGGGGGGGGAGGAGGGGGAGAGAAGAGACAGCACACTACTCAGTCCAACACAACCAATAACTCCACTCTAACAAAAAAGTTGGGTTTTTTAATGGTAGCAGCCTAAACACTCCCTCCCCCTTCCCCAAAAACCTAGGCCCCAAACATTTGCCACCTCTAACAGCAGTACTCCAGCCCCCACCCCCCATGGTGCAGTATCAGAGTCTGTGTTGTGTTGTGTAGTGTAGTATAGTGTGTATAGTCACAATATACTTTTTGTGTGTGTGTGTAGTGTGGCTGTGTAGTGTTGTGCCATAGTGTGGCGTGAGTGTGGCGTAGTGTAGTGTAGTGTAGTGTAGTGTAGTGTAGTGTAGTGTAGTGTAGTGTAGTGTAGTGTAGTGTGTAGTGTAGTGTAGTGTACAGTGCAGTATTTATTTTATTCTTTTATATCGAGGACAATGGAATAAACACTCATGTGCTTTTTTTCGTCCCTGTGTGTATGCAGTTGTGTAATTCTTTATATGGTCATCTATTCCCACCAGCACACAATGGCCTACTCTAAGATGTTCTGTAGTAATAGTATTGTAGTGCAGTGCAGTGCAGTGCAGTGCAGTGCATAGTACGTGCAGTGCAGTGCAGTGCAGTGCAGTGCAGTGTAGTGAAGTGTAGTGTGGTGTAGATGATCTATCCATTACCTAAGTCGCCTCCAGTTTTAGTAGGTAAACTACAGCCTTCTTGTGGAGGAGTCAACTGCAAGTGGGGGAAGTTGAAAATATGATCAGCTGTGTTAGTGTGTGTGGATCCATCCCTTGCTTCTTTCCCCCCTCTACTACTCAGCTCTCAGCCAGTGGGTGCCAGAATCTTCAGGAGGGATTTGGTGAAGGAGGCTGTGTGTGTGTGTGTAGTGTGTGTGTGTGTGTGTGTGTGTGTGTGTGTGTGTGTGTGTGTGTGTGTGTGTGTGTGTGTGTGTGGTGTGTGTGTGTGTGTGTGTGTGTGTGTGTGTGTGTGTGTGTGTGTGTGTGTGTGTGTGTGTGTGTGTGTGTGTGTGTGTGTGTGTTGTGTGTGTGTGTGTGTGTGGTGTGGGGTGTGTGTGTGGTGTGTGGTTGGTGTGGTGTGGTGTGGTGTGGTGTGGTGTGGTGTGGTGTGGTGTGGTGTGGTGTGGTGTGTGTGGTGTGTGTGGTGTGTGTGTGTTGTGTGTGTATGCTTGTGTACGTGTATGATGTAGTGTAGCCCGTGTGTGTTGAGGTGGGTTGGGTTTTTTGTTTAGGTTTATGGTGAAGGAGGTTTGGAGGGGTGGGGGTGTGTGTCTTTCCCTTCTATTTTTTTTGGGGGGGGAGGGGGACAAGGGTGGGAGGTGAAAAAAATGGTAAAAGAATTTACTTTGAAAAAAAGAAACTTGTACGATTAACAGAAATATGTACCAAAATAACAACATTTTCCCAATAGATTAAACTAACCTCACCAAATCAGCAAATATAACACTTCTTTTTAAATCAAAAGTTACAATTATTTTTTTGATGGCGAGATGACAACAACTGTGAACAGTAAGAACAAATACACAGCGACACACTAACTGATAGTGATAAACACAGTGAAAAACAAGCACGGCAAAGGCTGAAAAGCAAAGCTGAGAAAAACCTCGCTAAGACTGTAACATGTAAGACAAGAGTAAGACTGGGCAATAGTGATCAATACTAATCCAATGAGGGACCATCACAAGATGGAACTTTAGACTCAAGTCAAAGACAGAGCTGGAGAGAGAGAGAGAGAGAGAGAGAGAGAGAGAGAGAGAGAGAGGAGAGAGAGAGAGAGAGAGAGAGAGAGAGGGGGGGGGGGGAGGGAAGGAGGGGGGCAGAGGAGGAAGGAGGGAGGAGGAGGAAGGGAGGGAGAGAGAGAGAAAGAGAGGGAGGGAGGGGGGAGGAGGAGGGAGACAGAGACTGAACTGAGAGACAGAGACAGAAGGACACAGAGAGGATGTTGTCCTTTCCTACCGGCATGAAATGGCCTACTCTTCTGCAGGGCAGAACTGGTTTTTAACATACAAACAAACATGTGCAAGATGTTCCATGTATACATTGTTGGAGTGGAGTCAGGATAATATTTATTTATTTATTTATTCTTTTATATCCAGGATTATGGAATAAGCACTTATGTGTTGTTTTTTTACATCCAGTCCCCGTGTGTATGCAGTTTTGTAAATTTTGTCATCTGTTCCCATGGGCACTCAATGGCCTGCTCTTACAAAAAGCGGAACATGTTTGGTGTGGGTTTACTGTCTCATACACCCGAAAGACTTTTGGGGAGAGCGGAGTCAGCACTGATGTTAACTCCAAGAGAAAAATCCCCTTGAACGGGAATCGAACTTGGGTTGTCAAATTGCGAGCGAAATGTTCTGACCTGTCCCCCTTACAGTACACAACAAACTCCAACAAAGAGGAAAGTTTCACCAGAACTTTCCAACACCACTCATAATCTACACTAGCCAGGCTACTAGCACCACTACTGCCGCAGTCACTACCTGTTGACAGAAAGCACCACCAACCAACATTCCTGTCATGCCAGGCCCCAGAGCCCTTGTCCAGCCTGGTGGTGACTGGTGGTTCGAGTCTGGACGTGCTTTTCTTCACGTGTGGCTGCCTGGCTGGCTTACTTCAGCTAGCTACCTACGTATGTACGCAGGGTGAAGGGTTTGGCAGGCGACAGGAGTCAAGCGCTATCCTATCGTGCGTGCGCGCGGGGAAACAGGAAACAAGCAAACATTCCCTCCCCGGCCACCAGCACCGGCCAGCTACCAGCTCTGAGCCAACTTTCTCTGATCGGGATTTAGCGGTCAGTCTCCTCTCTCTCTCTCTCTCTCTCTCTCTCTCTGAGTCTCTCTCTCTGGGCCCTAAACCCCGCTGGTCACTGACGACCACCCTGCTAATACCCAGCCCTGTCCGTCCACCCCTGAGGAACCAACCCCCACCCCTCCTTCTCACTCTGACGTGATTATATACACTAATACAGTGCACCCATTTTTTTGGGTTCAAGTATTCAGAAGCATGTCCCTTGGCTTTGGTCAAGAACTTATTTACTGATCAATGACTTGAAGTGAAATGCAGGGGCATTTGGCATAATATTTTTATTATCTCAATGCTGTATAATGATCTTGTTGTTGAAATCTTCATCCGTGACAGACTCTTAGTCTTACTAGCATAACAACCAGTATTCTCCATTAAAAAAAAAAAAAAAGGAGAAAAAACAAGTGTTGTGTATACTCTGTGTGTGCGCGCAGTGTGTGTGTGTGCGTATGCGTGTGAACGTGTGTGCGTGCGTGCATGTCACTGTGTGGATGCGAGACTGACACTGTTACAGAACAATGTTCTTTTACTAGCTTTAGAGAGCCTGCATTTAAAAGCGAATTCCCCATAGAGTTCATTGACTGATCACCAATAGATGTATTGATCATCAATTAAAGAAATCAAGGGGGTAGTTCCACATGACAGAAACTGAGAAAGACGATCTGATGAGAGAAAAAAAAGAAAGTGGAAAAAAGACATCAAGACGAGGTGAAAATGAGAAGTGGAAAAAAGGATCGTTAAATAATTTATGGAAATGTTCATATGACAAAGCACACAGGAAGATGCGCAGTTCATACACACACACACACACAACACACACACACACACACACACACACACACACACACACACACACACACACATGGACAGGCAGGCAGACAGACAGACAGGCAGAAGAAGAAGAAAATGACGGGGAAAAAAAAACACTGGCGTTCCACTCAGAAAAATGATATTTATAATTGGTCACATCAAAAAGAAGATTTAAAAAATAATGAAGACATTACAACAACAGTAAAAATACAAGATGAATAACATCACAGCACAGAGAACAGAAATGACATTTCATAGCATTCAAACAAGAAAAAAAAGGCAGCAAAATAAAACAAACAACAAAAAAAGGACAAAATTGCACAACTTGATGAAACAAATTTGTACATCACATTATTCCCAAACAGCAGTGGCAACTAGCTCACATCACAGAATCAAAATAATCCACACAACAAAAGCATCTGTGCTTTGGGGGGAGAGGGAGGGAGAGGGAGAGAGAGACAGACAGAGAGAGAGAGAGAGAGAGAGAGAGAGAGAGGAGAGAGAGAGAGAGAGAGAGAGAGAGAGAGAGAGAGAGAGGAGATGGTACAGAGATAGACTATAGCTTAGACAGAACATCACAGGAAAGATATAATGACAAAAAGATAACATCACAAAACAGAGACCTATGGCAGAGATGAGATCACAAACAGAGACCTAAGCAAAGAGATGATATCATTTAACAGAGATGGCACAGAATGACATTCCAGAACAGAGATGGCAAAAAGAAAAAAGACATCTTAGAACAGAGAGCACATGTGGCAAAGAAATGACATCACAAAAGAGGCAAAGAAACTTGACATTCTAGAACAGATGGCAAAGAAATGGCATCACGAAACAGAGATGGCACAGAAATTACATCATTAAACAACAGATGGCAATAACATGATATCACAAAACAGTGAGGCAAAGAAACTTGACATTCTACAACAGAGATGGCAAAGAAATGGCATCACGAAACAGATGGCACAGAAATTACATCATTAAACAACAGATGGCAATGACATGATATCACAAAACAGTGAGGCAAAGAAACTTGACATTCTACAACAGAGATGGCAAAGAAATGGCATCACACAACAGAGATTGCACAAAATTACATCATTTAACCACAGATGGCAATGACATGACATCACAAAACAGTGAGGCAAAGAAACTCAACATTCTACAACAGAGATCATGGCAAAGAAATGGTATCACAAAACAGATGGCACTGAAATTACATCATAAAACAAGAGATGGCAATGATATCATATCACAAAACAGAGATGCCAGATGGCACAGAAATTACATCAATAAGCAAGAGATGGCAATGACATGACAAAACAGAGAAATCAAGAAAACGGCACCAACAAGGCGTTGGGGGGGGGGGGGGGGGGGGGTTTAAATGAAAAAAAGTGATGGTAGCAGTGGCGAATGTCACAAACTACAAAACAAAAACCAAGATGAAAAATCCTGTACTCCTGACACACAGATTTGTCCAAATGTTCAAAACAGACATAGTACAAAACCACACACACACACACACTACACACACACACACACACAACACACACACACACACACACTACACACACACAAACACAGACACAGACACAGACACAGACACAACACACACACACACAAACACACAAACACACACACACAACCCAAAAAAACAGCAAAGCCGCACGCACACACACAGGACCACAACAAAAACCCGCAACAACCACAACACAGCAAAACCACACAACAACAAACAACAAACAGCCACCCACACCCACACCCTCAGCAGACGGACAGCGGATACCTACCAGCCACCTCCACATGAACTCTCCTCGCCACCACACTCCCGTTGTTATTCCCGGCCACACACTCATACAGTCCTTCATCGCTTAACCGATTCTCCCGCCGCTTGCGATGAATAATGCGTCGAAAGTACAGAGATCCGTTGTGGAAGATGTGAATGCGTCGGTCCCCGATCTGCGGCACAAGCTGGAGGCCATCTTTGTGCCAGGTGAAGTGCAGGGGGCCAAAGGTCTTGCTGGTCACCACCGAGCAGTTGAGCAGCAAGGGGGACTTCTTTTCCACCGTCACGTGGTACGGCGCCGTTACTATGGCGATCTCCGGCTGTGTCCCATTTTCTGACCCATCCCCTGAAACAGAAAAAAAAGGTTGATGTGTGACCGTTTCATTTTGGGGAGTCGTGACTATGCATTCTAAAGATCCCATAATTCACGTCAGTGTTTAGTGGGATATATTTTAATCAAGGAAACACAAGTATACCCAACATATTTTGCCTGCAAATAAAAAAAGAAAACTGAAGTGGGAAAGTGTGGGCTGAGGCCAGCAGGCAGACCTCCTGCAGAGTGACAAGCAGTCAGAAGACCAGGTACCACACGTCATCCAATTTATGTTGTATGCGAGTACTCTCTCTCTCTCTCTCTCTCTCTCTCTCTCTCTCTCTCTCTGAGACTGTGTGTGTGTGCGACTGTGTGAGTGTGTGTGTGTGTTCTCCTTCACACCGGACAGAAGTTTCGTCAGGCTACCCACAGGGACAAAGGAGAGAGAGAGAGACAGAGACACCAGAGAGACAGAGAGACAGGAAAGAGAGACACTCAGAGAGAGAGCTCAGAGAGACAGACAGACAGAAACAGAGAGAGATCAGAGAGACAGACAGACAGAAACTGAGACAAAACTGAGACAAGACACAAGAACACACCCCCCATCCACACCCACACCCCACCACACACACACACCCCACACTGGAAGTGAAGTGAATGATGACGCAATATTACTGAAGTGACAGGGACCTGTAGTGTGGTATGAAGGGGCAACTTGTGTCACAGTCAGGTTATCATGAAGAGGCCTCTTACAATCTCTCCTGCACTGCACTGCACTACAGTCAGATCTGCTGCTGATGTAAATTATCACCACTGATATTGTATCACTAGCGCTATCACTGAGCGCTATCAGTCTCTTCAGCCTGCCTGGCCCCCACACTGTGTGTGACACACATGACATGGCTGGTTTGTTGGGGCCAAAAACTGAGGACCTGTAGACCTTGGCAATCCTTTTACATTGTAATGCACACACACTTCTCTTTCAAGTTTCATTCTCTCCTACTTAAATTACCACATTCAAGATTTAATCCGCTTCTAACCCCCTCTTGGGGCATGGAAGATTTCGGTTTTGACAAAATCAACTGTAGCATAAATAACTTGCATGAATTAATAAGAATGGTTTACAACACTGCATATGACTGAAATAAAAATGTAGTCAACATTGTCAACTGTTACAAGGTCATGCAACTTTACTCTTGACTATCAATTTGCAAAGTTTTAATAATGTCTTTTTGTCAGAGGAGAACAAATTACAAAATGTGATATGGATCTTGGATACTGATGTTCATGAGGTAGGACATTCTTCCGAAGCTCAGAAAACTTAGACAATCCATTATGTAGTGAAACTCATCATCCCCTATGGTTTTCATGTTACATGTTTACAAAGATGATTTTCACGTTGAATGCCATTCACTCATCCTGTTTCAAAAGGCAATGAAAGGTTTATTTATAATACACCTGAATCTAAATAATGAAATCATACGGCAACTCACTAATCCACTTGTGAATACAGTGTACAGCCAGGTGTAAAGTAAAACCTTGTTACAAGTAAGCTCTCTCTCTTATATATATATACCTCATACATGTATGTTGTTGTTGGGTTGTTTGGGATTTTTTTGTAGTTGGGTTTTTTTGTTGGTTTTTTGTATTTGTTGTTGTTTTTTTTTGGGGGGGTTGTTGAATTTTGGTGGGGTTTTTTGTTTGGGTTTGTTTTATTTTTCATTTTTTTTTTTTTTTTTTTTTTGTGGGGGGGGGGGGGGGGGTTGTTGTTCTTGGTTTTTTGGGAGGGGGGGGGGGGGGGGGTTTGTTTTGTTGTGTTTTGTTGTTTTTGGTTTTTGTTTTTTTTTTTTTTTTTTGGGGGGGGGGGGGGGGGGGGGGGGCTTATGGTTCAGCATTAAGCTTGCAATCTGACAGGGAGTATGGGTTTGGGCCACCACTAAGACAGGTCACGTCTGATGAGACTTTCCCCCAGGGTCAAAATCGGGTACCTCTCCATGCCCCCGGAAAGTCCTGTGGATAAGATTACAAACCGAGGTCCTGTGTATGAATGCATGTTTACACAGACGGTAAAGCCGTGTATGAATACATGTTGACATACATGTTAAAACCAGTTAGAACTATCTTTTGGGAGAGCATGCATATTGCGTGTTCACACAGCGCTGGTAGGAACAGCTAACAAAATTTGTTTAGTTACAACTATGATCTTTGTTTTTTTTTTGGTTTTTTCATTCCTCAGATACAGCTTGAAAGTTCACCAACTGTAGCCATCGGTCAGTCTCTGAAGACTATGGAGTTAGGCTCTCGGCTCTAGAGCGCAACACCTGGGTATGTAAGTATGGAGGGCAAGCTCAAGCTGTTACCCATGCAGAGACTCCCCCCCCCTTCCACGTCGCTGGAACCGTCTATTGGAAAGGCAATCACTGATCAAATGCAAATCTTATATGGAGAGGAAAAACCCCTTTACATTTTTTTCCAGTAACTAAAAACAAATCTGTAACAGTTTGTTGTTAAGTTTAGATTTACGCAACTGAACAAACCCTTTTTCAACACGCACGCGCACGCGCAGCGCACCGCACGCACGCACGCACGCACCACACACACACACACACACACCAGTTACAGCTTTAGACTAGGTCTATTTTATATAGTACAGGACTACCTAGCACTGGCTAGTACAAAACTAGTAGTAGTAACCTTCTTTAAAAAATCTTTTCCTTTTAGTTCCAATGGTACTAAACTTCAAATGCACTGGAGACTAACCCTAGTTGAAAAATATCTTAGTTCAAATGGTACAGGACTCAATAAAAACCCCAAACTTTCAAGTTGAAATTGCATCTCTCTCTCTCTCTCTCCTCTCTCTCTCTCTCTCTCTCCTCCCCCCCTCTCTCTCTCCTCTCTCTCTCTCTCTCTCTCTCTCTCTCTCCTCTCTCTCTCTCTCTCTCCTCCCTCCCCCTCCCTCCCTGCTTCTATTTTTTGGCACAGTTTTGTCCACTAAGTCCAGAAAACAGTGAGGAAAACTTAAATACTCGCCTTCATCTTAGACGGACTAATCTGAAGAAGTTGTAAGATTTTTCCCCACTTTCTTCTTTTAAAAAAAAAAAAAAAATTCTCTGCCGATTACATCTGAGACAACACTTTTTTTCTTTTTTTTTTTCTTTTTAAACCTTGCAGTCTTTTTAAAGTCCCATAAACCACTCTCTCTCTCTCTCTCTCTTCTCCTCTCTCTCTCTCTCTCTCTCCCTCCTCCTCCTCCCTCCCTCCCTCCTCCCTCCCTCCTCCCTCCCTCTCTCTCTCTCTCTCTCTCTCGCAGACGAAGAAAAAAGCGGATGATGAAAATCTTGGTGAACACGATCCAGAACGAAAGAAATGATTGAGTGACTGTGTTCTTTAGAATTTACTGGGGTTTGGGGGCTTTTCTTTTTTCTTTCTTTCTTTTTAATTTTCTTTTTGTGTGGGTTTTTTTGGTTTTTTTTGGGGGGGGGGGTTTCCTGGTTTGTTTGTGTTGATGTTTTTTGTGGGTGTATTTTTTTGTTTTGATTTGGGGGGGGGGGGGGGGGGGGGTCCTTGTGTGTTTTCAATGCATGGAACATGCATGACTGAGTGAAAATGTAATCTAGGGGCAGCCTTACACTACACCTGAACTGTTCAGTCACCTGTAACAGAGAGCTCTATAGGACTCTGAAAATTGATCTAGGGACAGTTACAACAGGACTGATCAGTCACTGTAACAGACAGCTCTATAGGACTTGAAAATGTGATCTAGGGACAGTTACAACAGGACTGATCAGTCACAGGTCTGTAACAGAGAGCTCTATAGATACGACTATAGCATAGGACTCTGAAATTGTTATCTATAACCTAGGGACAGCCTTAACAAAAGTTACATTAGACCAGGACTGTTCAGTCACCTGTAACGGAGAGCTCTATAGCATAGGACTCTGAAATTGTTATTTATAATCTAGGGACAGCCTTACAAGTGACATTACACCAGGACTGTTCAGTCACCTGTAACGGAGAGCTCTACACTACAGGCCTCTGACAATGTTATCTAGGGACAGCCTTACAAAAAAGTGACATTACACAGGGACTGTTCAGTCACCTGTAAGTGTAACAGAGAGCTGTACACCATAGGACTCTGAACAATGTTATCTAGGGACAGCCTTACAAAAAAGGTGACATTACACAGGGACTGTTCAGTCACCTGTAACGGAGAGCTCTACACTACAGGCCTCTGACAATGTTATCTAGGGACAGCCTTACAAAAAAAGTGACATTACACAGGGACTGTTCAGTCACCTGGTAGTGTAACAGAGAGCTCGTAAAACCATAGGACTCTGAAAATATTATCTAGGGACAGCCTTACAATAAAAGTTACATTACTGTTACACCAGGACTTTTCAGTCTACAGTCTGTAACAGAGAGTCTATACGACTATTAGCACAGGACTCTGAAAATGTTATAGACTAAGGACAGTCTTTCATTACACTAAAATGTTACAGACTAAGGACAGTCTTTCATTACACTAGGACTGTAGGAGTAGTAGGACTGGTCAGGCACAAGCAATGTCCAGAGCTCTAGACAGAAGTCAGAAAATGCTTCCTTGCTAAGTTGTAAACCTGAGTGATTCATTCCCTGAGCTCTGCTGTCCACAGTAAAATTAAGGACCAAGTCTCCACAATAATAATAACTGTCATCATCATCACTAACACATTCTCTTCATCGTAAACACTTCCTTTAAAACAAAATTTACGCAAGTCTATCTTCCCATCACAATTCTCCAAGAAGTCCAATTTTATTTTCCAAACAATTCCCCAGAAGTGTAAAAAAAAAAAAAAAAAAATATTGTTCAGAGTGATCTAGCCTCATCCACTCCAGGCAATTGACTGGGATAAATCTCTCTGAACTAAAGCCTTCCTCCTTTTTTCTTCCTTTTTTTTTTATTATCGTTTTTTTTTTTTAATAACGCAGTCGATATTCAGCAAAAAGCAGGAACAGAAAGAAACTCAACGACATATTTTTTTTAAATGGAGAGGGGGGAGGGAAGGAGGAAGGGAGGGGCGATGGTGTTTTGAGCTGTTGATAATAATATCGCAGATGAAAAAAATAAAATCTGACCTCTTTTTTCCCTGCAGGGTCTGCAGCAGGGTTTTCCAGTAGTAGAGGGAGGGAAGGAGGGAGGGAGGGAGGCTAGCTGATGAGGGAGGGGAGGGAGGGAGAAGGAAGGAAAACAAAAGTGGGGCTGTTTGCTAGGAAGGGGGGGGGGGGGGGGGGTAACTTGTTTGCTCTGGCCGTGGGTGACAAAACAGGGTGGTGGTGGAGATTATTAGGACTTCTCTCTCACTCACACCAGATGGTAAAACAACTTCACTCACTCACTACTCCTCCTCCCCTGCTTCCTCCACTCTGCTCTAGAGCTGCTGTGTTCTGTACTGGAGCATGCCCATAATACTAACTGGGTCACAAAGGCGGAGGAGGGTGATGGGGAGAAGGGGGGTAGGGGCTGGGGTGTGTTGACCTAATTTTTGGGTCTGAGCCTTGTAGTTGTATTGTGATCAATGCTGAAGGAAGGGAACAGCAGCAACAAGTGACAGAAAGCAAACAGTGCAGCAAACAGCAGCAGAGAGCAACAGCAGCAGTGACAGCAGCAACAGCAGCAAGTGACAGCAGCAACAGCAAACAAACAGCTGACCACAACAGTTTATTTTCATGATTTTTTTTTTCAAAAATTCCTCAATATCCACTACAATAAAACCTTTTGGTCACCCATGGTAAGATAAAAGAAAGTCTACTTGAAATCTTCATTACTGTAAAGGTAAAGGTAAAGATGTACCATAACCTGTGTGGTCATAGGGGAGCGAGGCATCAGAGACCTCAGCTTCTTCTAGGGGCCAGCATGTTCAGGGGGCACCCATCTCCTCTCCCTCGCTGCTTTACCTTCCCTGACCCTAAAGAGGGAAGGTACTCATTTACAGCTGGGTGGAACTGGGGGAACTGTACTGAAGCCAAGGTGTGCAAACGGTCACCCATCCAATTGGCAACCACACTCGACACGGCTTAACACCTTGGCTGGGGGAAAGCGAGCGCTCTGACCACTGAGCTATCCCGTCCCCTCATTACTAATACTATACTTCTCTAGAAAAATTTTGAGAGCATGGATATAGTGCAGCTGTAACTAATGTAAGTATGAGAGGGAAGGTGGTGGGAGGGGGGATGGAGAGAGAAACAGCCGTGGGGAAGGGAGCGGGACAGAGACAGCACTGTGAAATGGAGCACACACTGAAAGTGAAACTCTTCCAAAAACATAAGCCATACCGCACAGTGCTGGAAAGCTGAGAGGCTAAGAATAAAAGGGAGACTATTATTGACTAATGAGGGGAAGTAACGAAAACTGTGTCTCCTGTCCTGATCATGCCAGTCTTTTTTTTTTTCCTTCCTCCTTTCCCTCTTCTGTGATAAGTCTCACCTACCCCCCCCCCCCCCTCTTTCTCTCTCTCACCCCTCTTTTTTTTTTTTAATCCCTTCCACTAACATTACTCTGTGATATCTCTCCCCTCTTTTCTTTTTTTATCCCTTCCACTAACATTACTGAGAACACGGAACCTACTACTGTACTAGTTACTGTACTTCTACTAACACCCCTGCCCAAGACTTCTAAGTTTTTAACTTAGAAACTCCACACCACCTGACTTCTCCCTTCACTCACTCCCTGTTCAAACAGCCACTAGGAACTCCCACTACAGCTTTCAGCATCAGACCTGGCTTGTGTGGTGAACAAGTGGAGGACTGGCAAAGCTCATTCCTTACAGGCCATAGATTGCATGCTGGGTATGTATGATGCGGTCATCCACTGTCACTGGTCTCAACATACAATGGGAAAAAAATGTTCAAACAGGTTTTTGATGCATGCTTGCACACTGGTGTCGCGTTTCTAAGACATTCCCAAAGTTGGAATGCAACTCCCTTTGGCCTCATGGTGCGCAAACAGTCACTTATATTGCAAAATCCCTCCATTGGTAAAATTTCTCAGTTTTGTAGCCAAGGGGCGAAAAAAAACACCATGCCGTCAAAGTGCGGTTTAGTGGGGAGTTCACAAAAGTTGAAGATTTCCCCTGATTTATTCAGTGATTACCAGGCCATGCAATTAACTTCAGAAGCTGCAATACCCGATTACCAACCTACCAAAAAACGTTTAAACAATGATCAAATGTGCAATGATGGTCCATGTTGTGTGGGGGCTGAAGGTCAGTGCATGACTCTTTTTTTAAATAAAAAAACAAAAATACTTGGGGAACATTTTTTTCTGAAAAATATCCATCACATGTGATCCAAAACTAAGGGAAAGAACTGACAGGAGTAATAGTAGAGCTCTCTAGTTGTCCAGGTCAAGTTGCTCTTTTTGATTTATCAAATTTTTCAAGCCCAATACATTCTAGCCCCCACCTTCACCCTTTTTCTTTTTTTCCCCCCTAATGATACCAAGTAAAATACCCTGATTACCTTCAATGATTTGTCTAAGAGCATGAAGCTAATATAATTTATATTTTCAGTAAAAAGTTATACATGTATAACCCTTACTTTAAAAAAATATCTCATTTTGACATCAATATTTTAAACTTTGTATGTTTGTTCATTTTAATTCCTTTAAATAATGAATGTCAGCTTTCAATATATTTCCTTTTTTCTTCTATCTTAGTGCATACTTTTGTAAGTTCATTGCTTTTCCCTCCAAAATTTTTTAAATCATGTGAATAACCATGTTTTATCAATTTAATACAGCCTGGGGGGGGGGGGGGGGGGGCATTTTTTGTCTGTCAATTCTCCATTTCTAAAACTTTATAACTGCTTCACAACATCTCACATTCTGAATTGTTTGCACATGGCACAGTTCTCTTCGTGCAACTTCATTTAATTAACTAGACAGGATCTAGATCACAAAAATAATACTTTTGGAAAGAAGCAATGACCATAAGTTTGGGTATAAGTACTTTTGGAAAGATGCAATGACCATAAGTGTGAGAATTGAATAGTTTTGGAAAGAAGCAATGACCATAAGTTTGGGTATTAATACTTTTGGAAAGATACAATGACCATAAGTTTGAGTATTGAATACTTTTGGAAAGAAGCAATGACCATAACTTTGGGTAATGATACTTTTGGCAAGAAGCAATGACCATAAGTTTGGGTGATAGTACTTTCCAAAGAAGGAATGACCATAAGTTTGGGTAATTAATATTTTTGGAGAGAAGCAATGACCACAAGTTTGGGTATAAATACTTTTGGAAAGAAGCAATAACCATAAGTTTGGGTTAAAATAATGTTTTTGGAAAGAAGCGATGACCATAAGTTTTGAGGCTCTTTGGTTTACAGTGAGATGTGCTCACTGGGCATGGCTGTAGTGTAGTGTAGTGTATGTAGTGTATCATGTAGTGTTGAGGAGTGGACAGGGGACAGGGGACAGATCTATAGCCAACCACACACCAGCCAGCCTCGTCACAGCAGCAGGTGTGGACAGACTGAGCACTCCATTTCCACACCTCTTGTCCAGTTGATAACATGTACTTACTTACTTACCCATGGGCTTTCTCTCTGTGGGGGTAAGTGATAGTACTGATACGATATATCCAGTGTGGGTATGTTTTGGGTTTTTTTTAAACTCGTATTCTTCAATCTCTGAATAATACTAGTGATACGATATATCCAGTGTGGGCATGTGTTTTTTTTTTAAACTCGTTTTCTTCAATCTCTGAATGTCACTGAACTTGTAACATTTTCATTACTTTTTTTTTTTCCAAGAAAGAGAAGAGTGTAACTGAGCACTCCATTTCAACACCTCTTGTCTAGTTGATAGTATTTACTTACTTACCCAAGCTTTTCTCTCTGTGGGGGTAAGTGATACGATATAATATCCAGTGTAGGTATGTTTTGGGGTTTTTTTAACTCATTTTCTTCAATCTCTGAATAATACTAAACTTTTAATATTTTCATTACTTTTTTTTTTATTTCAAAAAAGAGAACAGTGTAACTGAGCACTCCATTTCAACACCTCTTGTCTGGTTGATAGTATTTACTTACTTACCCATGGGCTTTCTCTCTGTGGGGGTAAGTGATACAATATATCCAGTGGTTTTGTTTGTTTTTTTAAACTCGTATTCTTCAATCTCTGAATAATACTAAATACTAAACTTTTAATATATTCATTACTTTGTTTCTATTCCCAGAAAGAGAAAGGTTTACTCTTTACTTCTTTCTTACTTCATATTTGAAGTAAGATTATTTTGGAAATCATTTTTTAAAAGTATTCGGGTTGTTCTTTTTTATTGAGGATAATGAATGGTATAAGCAATCATATGCTTTTTTACATCCAGTCCCCGTGTGTATGTAGCTGTGTAAATCTTGTCATCTGTACTACTGTAGTAGCAGCAGCATCATGAAATTTCCCTGTACTAGTATTACACACAAGGTTTTAACTTTGGTTTTAATTAATACTATTAATTATATATTACACTGCTTTCACAACAAAAGATAGTCAGTATGACTTTAACCATGGGTACTAATTCATTGTGAACCCAAGATAATGAGGACTGGGAAGATCTATCTATCTGCATACATCCAGGGACTGAATGTGAAAAACTCAAAAGCACAGGAGTGCTTATTCCACTATCCTTGAAATAGAAAAAAGAGTTAAAATTTTTAAATATTTTAAAATAAACTGGGTTTTTAACTTTATACTTTTTCAGGTTTACACTTCACAATTATTTCACTTTAAGAATTAAAACATCGTTTCACAATGGATAAATTATTTCCTCAGCTATTTTACCAGTGCTGTATACACATGTATCAACTTGAACTTGAATTTGAAAAAAAAAAAATTATTTTAAAATAAACTGTGTTTATAACTTTCAAATAACAAATCATTGTTGAGGGAAGGAAAACTTGGAGTAGACCTGTACAGGTCTCAATACAGGTATACAGCTATAGATCTATACTACCTATAGTGTATACCATCACTGGGCAAAATCTACATTTTTCTTGATAGCCGATTAGTTTCTAATGCACTCTGGAAATTTCACAATTTTTAATTTTATAATACACATTCAACTTAAAGATTTCAGTTTTCCTGTTGACAGGGTGTGATACTGCCCCTACCTGAATACTGCCCCTACCTGAATACTGCCCCTACCTGAATACTGCCCCTACCTGAATACTGCCCCTACCTGAATACTGCCCACTGATCTGCCCCTACCTGAATACTGCCCTACCTGAATGCTGCCCCTGCTGAATGAATGATACTGCCCCTACCTGAATACTGCCCCTAGCTTGAATCTGCCCCTGCCTGCCTGAATGAATACTGCCTGCTAAGTTAATGTTAGTGCTACCGTTGTCATTTCCTACTTTGTTTATTTCCCCACACTAAAGTATGGCCAACTGCATAATTATTTAGTTCGACAGTTTTTATGAATTATGTTTTTGCTGCCCACTAACTAAAGTTAGATGGCGAAGCTTCAATACATTATTAGTCGACCAGATTGAAAATTGACGAACAACTAGGTGCTACATAATTGATTAGAGAGGAGAGGGAGAAAATTGAGCAAAACAACATGACGCAAAAGAAAGTCAATTATTTTCTGCATTTTCCCCTCACGACTATGTTTCCACAACTCTAGGTGCAATTAAAACTAAATTTGTCAGGAGGTGAAAAATGCCATTAAAAAGAAAAAAATACATATCTTTGTTACATATTACATGTCTATAGATAGATCTTTCTCACTATCTGCCCGAAACGTTCTCAAGACAACTAACTCCAGCAGAAGAGCGGACCTAAGGGAGGCAAACCCCATCACAGATCTGAAGTTCTACACAGATAAATCCATAGATATATATAGTGTCCACTGTACAAAAACAGCTGCTTGACATTTCTGACAGACATGAGAAGAGTGGTCAGTGAACACAACAGACTTGGTTTCATCTCACTTCATCATTTCATTAGCTTACAGTTACAGACTCACACTGGCCTTTCTTTCTTTATCAACGGAACAGAAACGCGTCACAACAACGTCTGTTAAGTGTCATGAAACTGAATGAAATCATTTCCATCATTGTCAGCCAGGGAACGCAGAAGAACAAGAAGAAAAGAAGAAGACCTAGAAGAAATCCAAAACGATTGATTTCAACAACACAACACTGAATAAAAGAGATCTTTGCAGCTCATCCAAAGCGCAGAGAGACCAGTAAATGAAAACCTATCAGGTTACAAGCAATACAAGCCATGTTATAGCAAACTCCAAGCCCTACCACAGTCTACCTATGATAAACCTTCATCATCAAAAACGGAGAAAAAGCGGCTGTCCAAATCAAAACAAAGCGTGTCCATACAGACTCCTCTCTGCTTATCTTCAACTGTTTTATAAGTACATCACTTTTTTTTTTCTTGCTTTTGTGCTGCCTTGATTATTTTTTTAAAAGGACAAAGACTGAAAACTTTTTTTTTTTTCTTTCTTTCTTTTTTTTTTGGGGGGGGGGTGTCTGGGGCAGCCACTATTTTCTTGCAAATGAAATTACACTGTAAATGAAAGTGCTCAGCTCCCTAAAATCGGAATGCAGCTACCTAAACAGTAGGGAAAAATCTGGGTCACATACGCAACAATAAGAAAAAAATTTATTGTTGGTGCTCATCTATGGGAGTGTGTTGGTATTCAGTAGTACTACCACTTGTAGTTGTACCCTTAAATTTAAAAAGAAAAAAAAATTAGTAGTGCTCATCTGTGGGAGTGTGTTGGTAGTTCATAGTAGTACTAGTCGAACTTTGTACCCTTACATTTAAAAAGAAAAAAAAATTGTTAGTGTTCATCTATGGGAGTGTGTTGGGTGTAGTAGTTCAGTAGTACTAGTAGTTGTACCCTAAAAAGGAAAGAAAATATTGTTGGTGCTCATCTGTGGGAGTGTATTGGTAGTTCTGTAGTACTACCACTAGTAGTTGTACCCTTAAATTTAAAAATAAAATAAAAAATTATTTGTGCTCATCTATGGGAGTGTGTTGGTTGTTCAGTAGTACTAGTAGTTGTACACTGAAAAAGAAAAAAATATTGTTAGTGCTTAGTTTCTTGGGTTTGGGAGGGGTTTTTAAAGGGGGGGGGGGGGGGGGGGGGGGGGATCTGGGTTGTTTTTTTTCCTCAGTAGGTTGGGGTTTGGGTTTTTTTGTTTGTTGTGATTTTTTTTTTTTTTGGGGGGGGGGGGGGGGAGGGTTGGGGGGAGGGGGGGGGGGGGTGGGGAGGGGGGGGTTGGTGTGGGGGTGAATTGTGTGCATGCCTTTGTTGTTTTCTTGTTTTGTTTGTTTTTTTGGGGGGGATTCTGTATTTTTTTTCTTTTGTTTAGGTTTGGGAGGGGGGTCTTTTTTTTTTTTTGGGGGGGGGGGGGGGGGGGGGACTATAATAGTTTTAGTTGATTGGCTTTATGTTGCTTTTTTTTTTTTTAACTTGTTGATTTTTGTTAGGTTGGTTGATGTTTGTTTTGGGGGGGGCAAGGGGTTTTTGCAGTTATCTTGGGGAGTCTATGGCAGTTTGGAAAGAGGGGGAAGGAGGTTCAAAATATGAGTAGGTCTTTTACTCTGTCATTCTCTGTGCGTGCGTGCATGCTTGCATATGTGTGTTCGTGGTGCGTATGTGTGTGAAATATAATTACTATAATCTATTGCAAACCTTTTTTCAAATAAGCTTGAACCCCCCCTCTCCCCCCCCCTTTTTTTGTTATTACTGTTTATACTGGTTCAAGATTACTTTCAGTTTCACAAGCATTTACATGTATGAAATAACAAAAATATATTAAAAATAAAATATCATGAAGATAATGAGAGTCTCGAGGAATAAAAATCATCCAAATCAGAGCATTGGAGAGAAAAAAAATCTATTGACTGGATGCACATGAAAAGTGATACAGATCCATAAATCTGTAGTTCTATCTGATTTCCTTGTTCAACAGAAAGGTCATGGGCAGTTGTAAATTAAAACCGTCATTAAGTGTGCTAAAGAGATTAACCCCATCTGTGCATTTTCATCAGCAACTGTCCATTAAGTGTGCCCAAGAGATTAACCCTTTCTCTGCCACTTTAGTATAAGTGTGCTAAAAAGACTAACCCTTTTTGTGCCATTTCATCAGATAAATGTGTGCCAAAGACATTAATCCTATCTCTGCCACTTCATCAGCAGCTGTCTATGAAAAGTATTATACAGATACTTCATCTCTGCCATTTCATAAGCAGTTGTCCATCATTTATAAATTATAAATAATGTGTGCCAAAAACATTAATCCCTTTTGTGCCACTTTATCAGCATTTCTCCATTAAGTATGCCAAAGACATTAACCCCTTCTCTGCCACTTCATCAGCAGTTGTCTGATATAAACAGTATTTAAAAAAATAATAAAGTGTGCCGACGCAAAATCTGGCTTTATGGAACTATAGACCCAGGTTCATCAAGTTGTTCCCTGCTTGCTTCCTCCTAGAGATACCTTTCATAAATTAATTTGATTGTTGGTGTCCCTTTCTTCAAGATTATATTTATGCCTTGCTGTACTTAACTTTGCTTTTGGCACATGCAAATTCATTTGCACCTCCTGCGTGGAGAGTAATTGGAGGTGGATGGTGTGAGTGTGGTTGTAGTATTAAATGCAAATCTAAATGGTCAGGTGGATTGATGAAGTCATAAACAACTGCGTGCAGAATGAATATGATAGAAATTGCTAGTACCAATTTTGTGTAATTTTATTTCTTTCTTTGAAATTTTTTAAACACAAGCTTGACCCTTGGTTTGTGTGCTTACACGTTTTTTTTAGATTATACGGTCAATATTTTATTTAAAACTAATACATTAAGAAAACAATTATTAAAAAATTTTAAATACTGATTGTTTTTTTGTTTTTAATAATGGGTCAGACCAAAACATCGAGAATACGACATCACCATTTTTGGGTTTACGAGATCGCGAATCATTAACGTTTATGAGTGAACGTGATCAGATCAAAATCTCGATAGCAACCATAATAATTTCCTATTACAAGTCTGAACCATTGCGAACTTAAACTCACGATATTTCAAAAATAACGAGTTGTAATTTCAACGGCTGGCCTGTTAGATTTGCACGAGATTATTCTTCTCGCACTTGCCGTAGTCAAGTGTGCTCTCTCCTTACATGTCACATTAATCAGATAAACGTCGCCTACTAGATCGACATTAATCCTATTTGCCAGTCTATCACATCTCACAGTGTCATATTTTCGATGGAACTGTAAAACATCATTCAATGTCGGGTTCGAAGTAGCTATCTTTAAATTTGGAAATAATTTGCGTTTTTTCTCCAAAACTTCAACAAACTCACTTTAGCCATTTCCCATTAGTATAATCATGAACCTTCTCTGGGCACTCGTGTTGCTTCTAATATATACGAAATATTAAAGGCTAGAATTGGGGATTTCGAATGTATATATCACCTGAATGAAGCGTCATGTGCCGGGCGCTTTGGGCGTATGATTTGAGGTTCAGGGTCGGGCTGCTTGTTGATGTTTGTGCCAAGCAAAGGTATAAAGTACTTTGTTATCAGATTTTGTATTTTTTTGGCAGCAATTATTTTTCTATTCAAAACAAAATCAAGAGAAAATACCATTAAACATTGTCATCTAAAAGTAAAACTGTAAAAATAATATTTTTAAATGAAAAAAACAGGCTTCGATTAAAAAAAAACAAAACCTTAACAATCCCAATTCATGTTGTAGTCGATAAACCTCTTTGACTACACTGTTGACGAACAGCATCTTCATAAAAACCATTAGGCATGCTCAGTTACATCACTGTTCATATGATTCAACCTCTGTCTCTGTTTCGTCCACCATGTGCTGAGCAAAATAGATAGGAAAGGGTTAGTAAAGGTTAAGTTCTGTCCTGAAGTCAGTGGCTGTTAGTTGTTACTTAAAGTCCTAAATTCGGTAACTCCACTGGGACTTACAATGATACAAATAAAAAAATTAAAAACTTTCAAATGCGCTGAAACAGAGAAAGGTATGGTCTATGTAATTGTAATAATACTAATAATGTATGATAGGGTCCAATATTGCAGCGGTAACAATTTAGTATGTCAGTGACACACATGCATCAATACAAAAAATACTAAGCAGTGTGTGTGTTGTGTGTGTGTGTGTGTGTGTGTGTGTGTGTGTGTGTGTGTGTGTGTGTGTGTGTGTGTGTGTGTGTGTGTGTGTGGTGTGTGTGGGGTGTGACATGCGCTCTCAACTTTTAAGATAATGTGTTACTCTAAAATCTGTTTTTACTTAATTGCATGCTGTGAAATTTTAAAATGCCACTCATAATTTCTCCTGTTCAGATATATAATTTATAAAGTATTCTTGAGTGTAGAGTTAAGTTCATGATTCATTTGTTTGGGTTTTTTAACCAAATGAACAGTCTACTACTCAATGTTTGAGTCACAGAGAGAGAGAGAGAGAGAGTTTATTCATCAGTGTGTGTGTGTGTGTGTGTGTGTGTGTGTGTGTGTGTGTGTGTGTGTGTGTGTGTGTGTGTGTGTGTGTGTGTGTGTGTGTGTGAGAGAGAGAGAGAGAAGAGAGAGAGAGAGGACTCTGTGTGTGTCACTGTGTGTGTGTGTGTGTGTGTGTGTGTGTGTGTGTGTGTGTGTGTGTGTGTGTGTGTGTGTGTGTGTGTGTGTGTGTGAGTACTGTCACAAACATGCATAGTGCATTTGTTTTACGTGGGCGTGGGGCGTGTGTGGGGGTGGGTGCGTGTGTGTGCATGCGTGCTGTAAACACACACACAGACAAGCCACTCACTCGCAGTGCTCTTCAGTGCAAAAAAACCTGCAGATTTTTTTTCCCTTGGGGAATACATCTTTTAATCAATCTATGAAAAACACTTGGTTATTTTTTTTTTTTGTAAATCTAAGAAAATCAAATATGATAGTATTTTTGTTTGTTGGTTGTTGTTTTTTTTAACAGAAACCCAAATCATTTCACAGCACTGATTTATAGTAAGTTTACCTTGTAGTTCTAGCAGTCTTTCAAGTCTTGCATAATACTTTTAGTACAAACTAACATTGTGTAACAGTTCTGAGTTTTCCTAAAATCTAAGAAAACTGTACAAACAGTTAAATTATATTCTTTTTTATAGGGTAAAATTAATCCTTTGGAATAATTGATCAAATAAATTTCTGTCCAAAAATAGCTTCAAGTCTTCAGTTTCACTGTCTAGTTCTTTACACACGGCTTCAGCAAGTGACTAACAAAAGTCCTATCTTGAAAACATGCATGCATGCACACCCACAGTCTTTCGGATGAGACTGTAAACCGAGGCCCCGTGTGCAAGCGCACGCAGAACATCTTGCGCACACATGAAATCCTGTTCCGCAGAACATCTTGCGCACATGTGAAATCCTGTTCTACTTTTTGTAAGAGTAGGCCATTGTGTGCCGGTGGGGGGAACAGATGACAATAAGTCAATATTTACACAACTGCATACATACAGGGACTGGATGAAAAAAAGCATGAGTGCTTATCCCATTATCCTCAATATAAAAGAATAAAATTTTTAAAAAATAAAAAAAATTTAAAATTTAAAAAGTCGCACACAGGCATGCACGCACGCACACACTCACGCACACACGCATGCATGCACACACACACACACACACACACACACACACACACATACACATGGGGGGACAGGATAGCCTAGTGGTCAGAACATTGCGCTTGCAATTTGACGACCCGGGTTCAATTCCAGGTCAAGGGGATTTTTCCTCTGGAGTTAACATCAGTGCACTCTCCTCTAAAGTCCTTCGGATGAGACTATTATTATATT
>CM060349.1:6265785-6273285 GCA_030674155.1 Stramonita haemastoma
GTGGCTGTGATCGACATTTACAATTCCAGGAGAATGTTGATGAAGGAGGAGCGGAGGAGTATTTTTTTCCCCTGCTGCGTAGTGTTGAGGGCAAGGGTTAACTCGCCAAAGCCACATAGGTCACGCCTTGGTATTTTTGCAAATACACAGCGAAACCTACTGAGCGTTTGCCTTCTGCTGGTAGTATAGGCTAGGAAGCAATTGGCGCTGTGTACTTATACTAGGCTACAGAGCAAAGCACAGGGGACTGGAAGGTCTTTACCTGCTACTGTACTCTGAAAAAAAAAAAGTGATGCCCTAAATTAAAATCCACAGGTCCGGGAGGCGCACTTTAGTTGCCAATATAGATCAGTTATTGAATCAGTCACTAAGCAGTCATCGTCTTTGAGTGCTCAGGGAAACCACTCCATGGTGGTTACACAATACCATTGGTATTGATTGCAGATGAACATTCCAGGGTTTTTTTTTCTCCCCTCCTTCAAATAGGCCTAAAGGGATGGAGGATTTAAAAGAACATATCTATATGTGGACAGGGAGCAGTATGCAGGCTTTAGTTTAATAACTAAAAGTTTTTCGAGATTGAGAACATTGTTGCGAGGGAATGACCGGCCGGATTCCATCGAAGGGATTGACCGAATTTCAAACGGCACAACAGATCGACCTGTCCAGCGATTCCGGAATAGGGTAGGCACTGGAAAAAGAAATCATAACGGAATCGTGTAGGGGGAGAGTGGGGGAGGGGGGGGGGGACAGCTACTGTAAATGATGAGCGTGGTGGTAGTTGTGGAGGGGGGAGGGGGAGGGGCAGCAGATGTCGGTGACTAAGATGAATAAGAGAGCTATTTTTAGGTCACTCGATGTTGGCCTGGATGTGTCTTTTTTTTTTTTTTTTTTTTAAAGGCAGTCACATTAGTGACGAGGTACCACAGAAAAAAGACCAAAGACTGGATGGTTGGTTTGTACGTGTAGCCTACACGATAGTAGCATATTAGGATTCTGCATGTGCGCGCACACACACGTAAGCTCACACACCAACATGCGCGTAGACTAGCTCTCTCTCTCTCTCTCTCTCTCTCTCTCTCCTCTCTCTCTCTCTCTCTCTCTCTCTCTCTCTCTGGGAACGGATGACAAAAATTTCCAAAACTGCAAACACACGGGGACTGGATGTAAAAAAAAAGCACATGAGGGCCCATTCCATTATCCTCCAAATAAAAGAATACATAAATAAATAACTTACACGCGCGCGCGACACACACACACACACACACACACACACACACACACACACACACACACACACACACACACACACACACACACACACACACACACACTGAAAAATCCGAAAGAGTAAAAGTAATAGAAAGAAAAGACCCTGACCCTTGTCCATGTCTAACCAGGTATGTAGAGTGACTTTTTACAATTTTCTTTCTTGTTTATTATTTCAGTACCTTTTCTCTACAGTCATGTTCACACAGACTCTGTAGCAGTCTTTTAGCGTTGACATTCCAGCACCAGGAGTGGTCTGAGTGCTAGCCTTTCAGGGAAGAAAAAAACGGATGGGCTTTATTTTGGGGTGAGTCTTCAGGAAAGTATAATTATATATGCTTTTTTTTTTAATTCCCGTTTTCTGCCACTTGCCTTGTCTCTTTCCTTACACTTATATCGTCTCAATTCTTATTCATTCTTCTCAAGTCAATTCTCCGGCTTTTTTCTTCTTTTTTGGGGGGAGGGGATAAAAAGTCTGACATTAATGTTTAATTTCTCCTGGAACAGTCCTGTTGGTAGTGTACTTCATGTTTTCAGGCTGTGTCCAGCATCTAAAATAAACACACACATATATATATATATATATATATATATATATATATATATATATATATATATATATATATATATATATATATATATATATATCTGTGTCGACCACACCATTTATTTATTTATTTATGTATTTATTTATTCATTTATATCGAGGATAATAAAAATAAGCACTCATGTACTTCTTTACATCCAGTCCCCGTGTGTATGCAGTTTTGTAAATCTTGTCATCTGTTCCCACCGGCACACAATAGCCTACTCTTACGAAAAGCGGAACAGAAATTAACGTGTGCGCAAGATGTTCTGCGTGCGTTCGCGCACGGGGCCTCGGTTTATAGTCTCATCCGAAGGACTTTTTGGGAAGAGTGGAGTCATCACTGATGTTAAATCTAGAGGAAAAATCCCCTCGAACGGGAATCGAACCCGGGTCGTCAAATTGCGAGCGCAATGTTCTGACCACTAGGCTATGCCGTCCCCATGGGCCCAGCTGCACTAGCCTGTGAAAAGAGGACGGAGTGTGAAGTGTGTGGCCACAACACCCGCAAGTTCGCACACAGGACCCGGGGTTTAAACCTACAGTCTGGTGGATCGGTTGTCTTACAGGTAACGCGCCTGCCTAGAAAGCAAAAAAATCCGCTTTCGAAATGTGCAGTGGTTCGATTCACGTTTGGGCCCAAAACTACCCCCACCCCTCCCCATTCATTAGACCATGAGTGGTGGTCTGTATGCTAGTCTTTCGGATGATACGAAAAACCGAAGTCCCCTGTGTTACACAAAATTATTTAGCGTGCGTAAAAGAGCCCGCGGCAACAAGAGTTGTCCCTGGCAAATTTTTGTAGAAAAAAGCCACTCTGATAAGGAAACAAATACAGTTGCAAACAGGGAAAAGAAAAAATAAAATAATGGGCGGCGCTGCACATGTGGTGACGCGCTCTCCCTGGGGAGAGCAGCCGAAATTTCACGCAGAGAAATCTGCCGTGACTTAAAGTGTTATGAAATAAATGGTGGTACAGGCAAAATCTCTCCATTGATGAACCTCAGAGCTGTACCCAAGGAACGGAGAAGAAAACAACGAAAACAAGGAGAGCCTGCAGTCTGGGGAGCTGAGTTTGCAAAGCTTGTACTTGAGATGATAGTGCAGGGTTTTTGTGTCGTGCCTTGGGGGGGGGGGCTTGTTTTGTTTTGTTTTTGTTTTGTATGTAGTATTTTTCCGGTTTTTTGTAAACATTCACAGCAATTGCCAATCTTTAATTTTTCAATTCAATTCATTTGAAATGGGCTGGTTGGGGTTGTTTTTTGTTGTTGTTTTTTTGTTTTTGCTTCTTTTTTTTCTTTTCTTTTTTTTTTTTTTTTTTTTTGGGGGGGGGGTATGTTTTATTTTTTGCGTTTATTGTAAAATAAAATAAAAATTAATTCACAGGCATTGCCATTCTTTAATTTTTCAGTTTGATATCATTTAAAATCGGCTGGTTGGGGTTGTTTTTTGTTTTGTTTGTTTTGGTTTTTGTTTTGTTTTGTGGGGGTTTTGTTTTGTTTTGTTTTGTCTGCTTTACTTTTTGCTTTTGTTGTGAAAATTCACAGGCAATTGCCATTCTTTAATTTTTCAGTTCCATATCATTTGAAATCAGCCGGTTGGACTTGATTTTCGTTTTTGTCTTTGGGTAGGGGGGGCGGGTTGTATGTTTTATTTTTGCGCTTATTGTAAAAAAATTATTAAAAAAAATAATAATAATAAAAATTCACAGGCATTGCCATTCTTTAATTTTTCAGTTCCATATCATTTGATTTGAAATCGGCTGGTTGGGACTTGTTTTTCGTTTTTGTCTTTGGGTAGGGGGGGGGGGGGGGGGGTGTGTATGTATTTTTATTTTTGCGTTTATTGTAAAAAAAAATATATATATATATAAAATTCACAGGCATTGCCATTCTTTAATTTTTCAGTTGATATTATTTGAAATCAACTGGTTGGGGTTGTTTTTTGTTTTAATTTGTTTTGGGGTGGGTTTATTTTTAAGGGGGTTTGTTTTGTATGTTTTATTTTTGCGTGTTTTGTGAAAATTCACAGGCATTGCCACTCTTTAATGTTTCAGTTCGATTTCATCTGAAATCGGCTGGTTGGGGTGTTTTTTGTTTTGTTTTGGGGTGGGGTTTTTTTTTTTTTGGGGGGGCTTTTGGTTTGTATGTTTTGCGTTTATTGTGAAAATTCACAGGCATTGCCATTCTTTAATTTTTCAGTTCGAAATAATTTGAAATCATTAGAAATCGGCTGGTTTGGGGGCTTTTTGTTGTTTTGGTTAGGGGTGGGGTTTTTTGTTTTAGTGAGGGATTTGTTTTTGGTTTAGTATGTTTTATTTTTGCGTTTATTATGAAAATTCACAGGCATTGCCATTCTTTAATTTTTCAGTTCGATTTCAAGTGCAGTGTGGTTTGTCCAAGAGGTATTTTTTTCAATACATTTCTTCTTCACTTTAGAAACTTGTTCCTTTTTAAACGCTTTTTTGTAATCTTAAGACTTAAAATAGTTTGTGTTTTTTTTTTAATGTCTTTTAATTTGGTTGTTCAATGTTGACGGTATTGAATTTATTTTTATTTATTTCATTCGTTTATTTCGAGGATAATGGAATAAGCACTCGTGTGCTTTTTTTTTTATACCCAATCCCCGTGTGTATGCAGTTTTGTTAATTTTGTCATTCATTCCAATTGGCACACAATGGCCTACTCTTCCAGAAATGTCGAACGGGTTTTAACGTGAAGTGATCAGTACAAGTTGTACCTGTTCAACGTTGAACCTGAGTTGATTTTAACTGTTCCTGCCAGTTTTATCTATTTATTTTTATTTATTTATTTAGACTTTTATATCAAGGATAATACAATAAGCACTAATGTGCTTTTTTTTTTCATCCACTCCCCGTATATATACAGTTTTTGTAACTCTTGTCATCTGTTTCCACCGGCACACAATGGCATACTCTTCCGAAAAGCGGAACAGGATTTTACGTGTGCACAAGACGTTCTGCGTGCGTTCGCACACGGGGCCTCGGTTTACAGTCTCATCCGAAAGACTTTGGGGGAGAACGGAGTCAGCACTGATGCTAACTCCAGGAGAAAAATCCCATCGAACGGGAATCGAACCTGGGTCGTCAAATTGCGAGCCGCAATGTTCTGACCTCTGGGCTATCCCGTCCCGGAGAGAGAGAGAGAGAGAAGAGAGAGAGAGAGAGAGAGAGAGAGAGAGAGAGGAGAGAGAGAGAGAGAGAGAGAGAGAGAGAGAGAGAGAGAGAGAGAGAGAGAGAGAGAGAGAGAGAGAGAAGAGAGAGGAGAGAGAGTACAAAATCTATCTATCGTTGTACTATTATGTATTTATTGCACTGTACCGTCTTGTCTTTATTGCAATGCATTTTGTATTTACTGCACTGGTGAGTATTTATTGCTTTGTACTTTTGTGCATTCATTGCACTGTAGTGTTGTGTATTTATTGCTTGTAGTGTTGCTTATGCATTGTAGTGTTTTGTATTCATTGCATTGTAGTGAATTTATTGCACTAGAGTGTTTTGTAGTTATTGCACTGTATTGTTTTGTGTTCATTGCACTGTTTTGTATTCATTGCACTATTTTGTATGTATTGCATGCACTGTACTGTTTTGTATTAATGGCATTGTAGTGTTTTGTATTGATCGCATTGTAGTGTTAAGGCTTTGAGTTGTTTTTGCAAGATATAGCGCTATGTTAATTCCATTATTATTATATTATTATTATTATTATATATTATTATTATTATTATTATTATTATTATTATTATTATTGTATTGATTGCGTCGTGGCGTTTTTGTATTTATAGGACTTCTCAGTTTTGTATTGTATTTATTGCTATTCTATCTATGCTGTTTTGTGTTTTTTACATGCAGTATTGTGTAATTATGTGCATCGTAAAGTTTTGTATTTATTGCGTTCTGCTGTTATGTATTTATTGCGTTGCAATGTTGTGTATTTATTGCGTTGTGCTGTTGTGTATTTATTGCGTTGCAATATTGTGTATTTATTGTACCGTTAAGTTTGTACAGGTGAGCAGATGAGATGCTTCCTGAAACGCCTTGGCATCTCCTACAGAGATCACATAAGCAACGAAGACGTGCATAACAGAATCCAGCAAACCATTGGTCCCTACAAAAACCTTCTATCAATCGTAAAGAAGGTAAACTTAAATGGTACGGGCAGGTCACAAGATCAAAAGGACTTGCAAAAACAATACTGCAAGGCACTGTCCAAGGAGGAAGAAAAATAGGCAGACCAAGGAAGAGATGGGAGGACAACATCAGCAAATGGACAGGTCTAGAATTCAACAAAACCCTGAGAAAGGCAGAACAGAGAGAGGAATGGCGGGAACTGGTTGTCAAGTCTTCAGGGGTGCCCCCACGGTCGCCAGACTACGGGAAAGATAGATAGATGGATGGATGGATGGATGGATGGATGGATGTATATAAAAAGATAAGAGAGAGAGAGAGAGAGAGAGAGAGAGAGAGAAGAGAGAGAGAGAGAGAGAGAGAGAGAGAGAGAGAGAGAGAGAGAGAGAGAGAAGAAGGAAGAGAAGGCAGAGAGAGGAAGAAGAGTATTTGTATTTGCGTTGTGACTGTGTGTTTTTAATTGCTTTGCAAGTTTGTATTTATTGCAACGGAAAAAGTTTTATTTATTGGGTTGTAGCTGTTGTGTATTATTGCATTATATGTATGTATTTACTGCACTAAACTGTTTGTATTTTTGGTTTATTGTTGTGTATTTATTGTTTACTGTTGTGTATTTATTGCATTATACTGTTGTGTATTTTTCGCATTATAATGTTTGTATTTATTGATTATACTGTTGTGTATTTATTGTTATACTGTTGTGTATTTATTGCATTATATGCTGTGTATTTTATTGCATTATACTGTTGTGTATTTATTGCATTATAATGCTGTGTATTATTTATTGCGTTATACTGTTGTGTATTTATTGCATTATAATGCTGTGTATTATTTATTGCAGTTATACTGTTGTGTATTTATTGCATTTTTTATTGCATATAATGCTGTGTATTTATTATTGCATTATACTGTTGTGTATTTATTGCATTATAATGCTGTGTATTATTTATTGCATTATACTGTTGTGTATTTATTGCATTATATGTGTGTATTTATTGCATTATACTGTTGTTTATTTATTGCATTATACTGTTGTATATTGTGTTGTTGTTGTTTTTTAGAAAGGCAGAACAAGAAGATGGAGGGAACTGGTTGTCAAGTCTTCAGGAGTGCCCCCACAGTCGCCAGACTAAGAGATAGACAGACAGACAGACAGACAGACAGACAGACAGACAGACAGACAGAGCAGACAGACAGACAGAAGAGAGATAGATAGATAGAGAGATAGAAGATAGATTGATAGATAGATAGATAGATAGATAGATAGATAGATAGAATAGGTAGAGTAGATAGATAGATAGATAGATAGATAGATGTTGTGTATTTATCAAAATATACTGTTGTGTATAAACCACACTGTAGTGTTTGCATTATACTGTTGTGCATTAGTTGTAGTGTACTGTTGTTTATTTATTGCATTGTGTTCTGTGTATTGGTTATATAGTACTGATTGTATTATAGCTGTGTGTATTGTAATTGCCTTGTACTGTTATGAATT
>CM060349.1:6278285-6280785 GCA_030674155.1 Stramonita haemastoma
GTACGAACGCACGCAGAACATCTTGCGCATACGTTAAAACCCGTTCAGCTATTTTTTGCTAATCATTTCTTTCTTTATTCTTTTATATCGAGGTAATGGAATAAGCAGTCATGTGCTATTCGGAACAGTAGGCCATTGTGTGTCGGTGGGAAGGGATGACAAAATTGACAAAACTGCATATACACGGGACTGGATGTAAAAAAAAGCACACGAGTGCTTACTCCATCATCCTCAAAATAAAAGAATAGATGAATAGATAAATAAACACACAAAAACACGCACACATGCACGTAAGCACATACACACACACACATGCACGCACGGACACACACACACACACACACACACACACACACACACACACACACACACACACACACACACACACACACACACACACACACACACACACACACACACACACATTCACAAAAGTCCTTCGGATGAGACTTTAAACCGAGGCCCCATGTGCGAACGCACGCAGAACATCTTGCGCACAGTTAAATCCTGTTCCGCTTTTCGTAAGAGTGGGCCATCGTGTGCCGGTGGGAACAGACGACATTTACAAAACTGCATACGCAGGGGAACTGGATGTAAAAAAGCACAAGAGTGCTTATTCCATTATCCTCGATATAAAAGAATAAAAAATCAAATCAAATCACACCCAAACCCACCTCATCCCCACTCCCTAATACACCCATCCTGCCTATTGAAAACGTGAGGTTACCACAATGTCAGAGATTTGAAGAAAAAAAGGATGATTCTCTTTCTTCATTTCCAAGAAACACAAAGCCAGAGATAACCTGAGGGAAAGAGATGAGAGATGGAAGATCTGTAGGATGCAGGTAAAGGTAAAGGTGTCCCATAACCTATGTGGTCGTAGGGGAGCAAAGCATCAGAGACCTCAGCTTCTCTAGGGGCCGGCATATTGAGGGCGGTGCCCATCTCATCTCCCTCACTGCTTTACCTTCCCTGACCCTAAAGAGGGCAGGTACCCATTGACAGCTGGGTGAACTGGAGGGACTGTACTGAAGCTAGTGTGTGCAAATGGTGACCCATCCACTTAGTAACCACGCTCGATGCTGCTGATCACTGAGCTATCTGGGACCCGTGTAGGATGCAGACGCTTTATAAAACAAGGGTGACCCCTGACAAAGTTCACTGGTTATACATTTGCTGGAAGCAGTTTTGGTTAGTTGTGTCTTTGTTTTTTCATGTGGATGGGTCGTGAGGTAATGCGCTTGCAAAAAGTTTGGGTTGGAAGTGTGGGGTGGTTTGATCCCCATTTGGACCCAACACTTTTTCCCCCTGTGTTAGGCCATGAGTGGTGGTCTGGGTGCTAGTCTTTTGGATGAGACAATAAACCGAGCCGTGTATTACACATACTTGTTTAGCGCACAGCAAGAGAGTTGTCCCTGGCAAAATTGTGTAGAAAAATCAACAATGATAAGGGAAAAAATACAGTTGCAAGCATGAAAAGAGGGGAGAAAAAGGTGGCGCTGCTCTTGTGGCAACATGCTAACAGTCCGAATTTCACGCAGAGAAATCTGCTTTGACTTGATAATGGTATAAACAAAAATAAAAAAGAAATGGGATACAAGGCACTGCAATACTTTACAACACGTCTCCTTCTGCCTTCAATATTTCTGGTGTAAAATACAGTACACTACAATACAACATGTCTTCTGCCTTCAATATCTCTGGTGTCCATGTGAGCTGGACAAATAAAACAGCCTTTGGTACATCATAAAAGGTAAAAGGTAAAGGTGTTCCATAACCTTTGTGGTCGTAGGGGAGCGAGGCATCAGAGACCTCAGCTTCTCTAGTGGCCAGCATGTTGAGGATGGCACCCATCTCCTCTCCCTCACTGCTTTACCTTCCCTGACCCTAAAGAGGGCAGGTACCCATTGACAGCTGGGTGAACTGGGGGACTGTACTGAAGCCAAGGCGCGCAAACGGTCCTCCATCCAACTGATAACCACAGGCTGCTTAACTTCACTGGGGGGAAAGCGAGCCCTCTGACCACTGAGCTATCCCGCCCCGGTGTAAGTGTGAGCTGGACAAAATAATAAGACAGCCTTTGGTACATCGTGTATGTAAGATACCCATCCCTTTTACCCTCATATCTCTGGTGCAAATGTGAGCTGTGCAAAATTAATAAAACAGCCTTAGGTACATCGTGTATATAAGATACCCATCCTTTTTGTCCTCATATCTCTGGTATCCTGTAAGCTAGACAAATAAAACAGCCTTCGGTACATCGTGTATTATAAGATACCCATCCTTTTTTGCCCTCATATCTCTGGTGTAAGTGTGAGGTGGATAGAACAGGGATTAATTTGCAGACCACCTCAGTGACAATCTGATCCAATTTGTCACCTGTCGCCCTGCTTCGTCGTTGATGCTGCTGCTGCTGCTGCTGCTGTACTTAAAAAAAACACCCAACAAAACTGGGATTGCCTTGAACCTGTTAGTGGATACATGTGTTTTCACGTATCGA